>LLEY01000339.1:0-21061 GCA_001414485.1 Calycina herbarum | reverse complement strand
GCCTCGTCTCTTTTAGAGTACTTTTATTTTCTGTCTTCTAAAGAAAAGAGGGAGAAAGCCTTAATAAAAAAAAGCTCGGATTACAAAAAAAGTAGGCAAATTCAAGCTTAACTCGCAACTCACTGTATGTGGCTTTGGCTAATATTTCCTTGCGATTCACTTTCGCTGAGTTGTTTGACCTGAACCGCGATAGATTTGAAAATTGCGACAGCAGGTTTGAAGGCACTCTTTTCGAGCCCACCAGTTCGCTGCAGGAGGATAGCTCGAGTTTTGCGAGCCTCGAGAAAATCTCGGACCGTTCGATGCAGATATGAGACACCCATCGAAGGGGAGAGATCTGAAGTTTTGTATTTACTGCATTGGACTTCTATTGGAAGAGAATAGTACTCAGAGTCAGTGATTTAGTATTTCAGATAAAGAGAGGATAATTTGGGTTGTGCTTGATAGTCGGACCCAGAGACGGTAAATGGTCGATATTTATTACCCAAGAGACCACCACACCGAGTTTTAAGCAATATGTCCATTGTTTTCGCTTGTTCAAACAAGTCCTTTCATCTGGAGGTGACTCCATGATGATCTTCACCTCGCTGGCCATATCTAAATCTGGTTTTATTGCTAATGAGAGTGTACGAAGTGACAGCAGTTTTGGTGGCTTCCAATCATCTTGTTGAAATATCACCTCTGAAATGAGTTGATAGAGGCGTGATGCCTCCTCAGCATAAATACCATCAACTTTCAAGACCATTTCCTCATATAACTTATCTAGATCTTTGGGCAATATTCTGAGTCGTGCTTGCAGATCTGAAATCCGGTCATGATTGCTGAGCCCGTTGATTAAAGACGAGCATTACCCACAGAAAAACACCCTGGGCACTATCAGCAATTTCGTTAACGAGGCTTCGACATTCTTTCGGCTCTTTGGACATGAGAACTTCCATCACTCCCGTCATGAACTAGGCGATCTTGAATGTACTGGTGAATATCCGAGTCAATCAAATCCTGCAAGTCGAAGCATTGGATATCCCGAAAAGGCATCTTCAAAAGGGACATGAGGCCGGTTACTGACACAGACTTTCACACTCGGAGACAACACGACACCCTTGAAAACGTTGGCGATCTCCACTTCTAATCCTTCGTATTCGTCGAGTCCATCGATAGACAAACATAACCTGATAGGAATCTGTTGTTGGATTATGAGTGCTTGAAAGGCCCTAGAAAGCGAAGAAGTAGTCCAAGTATTTACCTAAGAATGAATTAATTAACTGAGAAACCGCGAAGTATAACAAGAATTCTTACCGGCTGAAGCTTGGAAAGATTGGTTTTGGCCGCGTATAAAGATGTCCATTGCGAAGGAAAAACGGCGGGAACCAGTTCTGGCATTTGGCGCAGAACATCGTATAGAAGGGATCGGAGTAGGCCAACTTGAGACTTTTGTATCGTTGTACCGCGCCACCAAAAGAAAAAAGGCGCGACGTGAAGCGGAGTCTCTTTAGACCAAGCCTGCAAATGCTCTCGAGTTCGTGGGTTATCGTAGATATACTTCATCAGGGTCGATTTCCCCTGAGCCAGCCTTGCCGTTGATCCAATAAATGCCATCTCCTTCTCGAAGCCAGTTGACAAAATCACTCCAGTGTGGTTGATGTGTGCTATCATCTCCTTCTATGGGCTCCAAGATCCATTCGAAGGTCTTTTGATGAGCTTCAGAAATAGTCTCGTAACGCTCATCAATAGTTTTATAGCGGAGGCTGTCAACGATCTCCTGCGTCATGGCTCTGTGCAATATTGCTTCCTTTTGTTGAACATTGAAGTAGACCTTTTCCTCTTCGCCGGTATCTGCATAGCCAGACGAACATTTTCGGAAGCTCTCAAGAATGCCTTTGTGGAGTTGATCCATGTCCTGAAGGTTTCTCGCTTCTCGATCAACCAGTGCCGAAATTACCTTTGTATGCGCTTGTAGATCACGGTTTATTGATGTATGGATACCAAGCAAAGCGCGGGCGACGATCTGACGAGTGTGTTCATTAATGACAGTTGTTTGAGCGCATTGTTCCTTGAGGGCCTGGTCCACCCTCCCTCTGATAACAAGTCAGCTTTGAACTTGGTCAAAGCAGTACAGACTTACCGCAAAGAACCCAGAAGTGGCGAGTTTATCATATCGCGATATCGCGCGAGCTTCTTTGATGACCACATGCTCCTCAGCACCTGCCTGACACTTTTCAAGACGTTTCGCTTTTGGGAGATCTCAAACCTCTTCAATTGAGCAAGCATTTCATCTGCAAGTTTGCTACACTCGGTGCATGGAACTTTCAGCTCCCTTTCGTTGTCTTTGATGGCCGAGTGCTCTGGCATTGCTTGGATTGATCGCTTCATCTCTATGCTGAAAGTACCAAGGTCCTCAATTACCTTGGAGGTCTGCTCGTGCACATCCAGTCTGTCATCTACGTAAAATTGTCGAGTTCCCGAATATGTTTTAAACGAAAATTCTATAAACTGAGAAACATTGTTAGCGAGAGACAGATAGGAGATTGGATCCATCTCGAAGGCAGCCTGATACTGAGGCTCGCCGGCCGCGTCTCACTATCTTTGGCATGGGATATTCTGAGTTTGCACGCAGTGTAGTGAGTGCTTGTGTATCTCCAAGGGCCGCACGAAACAAAACAAGAAAATATATATTGCAAGAGGGAGAAGGATAACTTGGAACTTTCGAACTTTCGAGAGAGTTGGGATTTCGGTCAACCCACTAAGCCATCCCCCACCGGGCAAGGTAGGCCAGCCTCGCGATGGACAATAAAAGCGGCAGTAAATAGCTCTCTTGTTCTCTAGGATAATCAAGAACAATCAAAAGAATAGGGTAGCTCTTCTCAAATAACCATCTTCAATCGTCCTAAAATAGCTAGGTTAATTGACATACCGACTTATAGCCCTTCAAAAGTGATACAGTAAAGCTAAAGAAGGTCGGAAGAACATAGCAACATTTTCAATCAAATCCTAAGCAATTTGACAAGCTTGTCAAGTACAAGATCTTTTCGATTGCCTTTGTCGTTGCGTTGCCAGGTTTCAACCCCTTTTTACACCACTACCTACCAGAGCATATCGGCTTTAAGCGTATCGCCTATCGACCAAAAAATCTACAGGGGTCGTGGGGGTGGTCGATAGATATCGCGACTTTACATTTCACAACACCATCCCCACGTTCACTCACCAATCCAATCCGCTACAATTTCCCTACATGCTCGGGGTAAATCTCTGTCTGCCATACATATACGCTCGCAGTCTGCGAGCTTGTCGACTTCGCAATGCATGCCTACTCGAAGCTCGGCCTGCGAGCCGGCCCTTCTCCAGTACGCCACCTCGAAACTCCCTGCATGACAGCTCGATGACGGAGGAGGAAACTACTTCTTCAAGCGAAGCACAAATCCTCTCGAATCAATCGAAAGATGCCTCTCAAGCTTCGCAGAAACAGCAAAATCATGTCGCAGGACGGGGAGCTATGTCGCGACGGCTTGCAGAAGCAACCGAAGATGCCATACTGGAAGGTGGACGGGCTGGGAGGAAAGCGGTTGAAGAGGCCGGGTTCTCTGATGAACTGAAAGAAAGACTTTTGGAGAGAGTGAAGGCGCATACCTTTCGTTCCGAAAATTCAACAGCCTTTGCGGAGGCAAGCTTGACATCGAGAATTGGCAGCGGTTCACGGGATATTGCCGCTGCACAGGCTTGGACGGGCGAGGAAAACCCCGAGGATACAATACTGCGGATGCTGGACGATGCGAAGAAACCGCTGAAACCCGGCCTGCGAGGTCCCGCAAAGATTCCAAGCCCAATCGTCGACCTGAGATTAAAGCGCGAGCCTAAACAACGCCCTGGACAAAGATTGGCAAATGCGCGCGATAAAACTTCGATTTATTCGATTTCCAAAGATACACAAGTGTCGGATGACGAAAGGCAGAAGATGCGACAGGAATTGAAGGATAGGTTCTCGCCCGAGGCCCGAGCAATGCCCAATTCGCTTCGAGGACTAGCTGCACTTGCAAATGAGAGAATCGAGGATGCTATTGCAAGAGGGCAATTCAAGGTACGTACACCGGTATCTGTAGCAGGCACATATATTAATATGTTCCAAGAACATACCTCGAGGCAAAGCAATTGAACGAGATTCGAGAGTAAACCACCCGTTTATTAATACCACGGAATACATTACAAATGAAATGATTCAACGACAGGATATTGTTCCTCCTTGGATTGAGAAACAACAAGAATTGGTCAAAACTGCACACGTATTTCGAGCCCGACTACGAAACGATTGGACAAGACAAGCTTCAAGGACAATCGCAAGTCGTGGTGGTACTCTCGAGCAACAAATGCACTATGCGGACCTTTATGCGGAAGCAGAGCAAGTGTACAATCCGAAAAGGAGAGCTGTTGAGCAAGTATCAGTTCCGACGAGTGCCACCAGCGATCCAGTAATGCTGAATATCACTCGAATCGCTCCAGCAGAATCTTCAACTCAAGGTCCCCTGATACAGGTGTCAATAGAAACGAAGGGACCTGAGACGGAACCTACCAAGTCAGCTCAGGAGAGTAGCTCTCAAATTGAATCTGGGCCAATTCAGCCTCTACCTGCACCATTCCGTATCCCGGAATGGGAAAAGTCAGAGCTATCTTATCTAACTCTCGCCATCACGAATCTCAACAGCATAGCCAGATCATACAACCTTATGGCCCCCGATCTTGCCAAGAAACCCTACTTTTCCCTCGAACGCGAACTTAAATCCTGCTATGCGGATGTTGCTCCAATTTTATCACAAGCAATCAAAGAGCGAGCAAGCCGTCCAACAAAAGAATTTGTCGAGAAGATAGGCCATAAATCCGGTGGGGTGTTGGAACGGTTCGGCAAGGATACAGCGAAAGTTTATGATTCTAAGAGGCCATTATATGGATTCAAGGAATTTTGGACTGATTTGTTTGGGAAGAGAGCTTGACTTGTAAGATATTTAGGTAATAATTTGGTTGATAGAGACAAGAAGGTAAACAAATCTTGTACATTCCCTTCCCCTTGAAATTGAAAGTTCAGCAAGGTCACAAGCGGGGAGTTGAAAATAACGGTAAAGTAAACATCGCACCTTCCATGCTGATTACCGTGTCAACTTCCATCGCAGCTTCCTTACTAAGGCCTTCGATGCTATGGCGATAGACCACAAGCACGAAGTCGCACCTGCTTCTTGCAATGTGAACTATTTAGGCTTTTCTTTGGATGCAATCCCGAGAAGTTCACGACTTCTGCTTGACTTCTCCCTTCTCTTCTCATCACAAATTTTGGATTGCACGCTGCCCGCATTTTTGATTCATTGACGTTACGCTCGAAGGTTACCACTGTATACAACTTATCTGATTTGTATACACCAACCTTGCATTACTCACATACATTTTGTGTGTGCCGGTATTCTCAATTCCCAAGTTTAGGACTCAAACAGCAGGCCCAGCGTCCGTATCAACATCCGGTAACGCGAACTCCGGAATCAACAATGAGATCTCGTTCTCCTTGCGAAGCTGCAAAGGATGCAAAGCATCGGCGACAATCCATCTCCTTTGCTGATGCAACTAAATTCCTCCAACAATCTCCCATCAGTGCCCGTCTTCGTCGAAGTCCTAGAAAACACAAAGGAAGCTTGGAGGGGGACGAAGATATATTATCACATTCATGGGATCCTACAGGAGATGTCTCATATGCACCTGCATCCAAGATTGTGGATTTCGAGCATGGGGAGCCTTCGAATGAGATTATGGAAGATACCAATACTGGTGGTAAGTCTTCAGTTTGGATTCGACAAAGCACTTGCTGATTGCGCGAAAGATCCCAATGGTTTGAGAACCCCCAGTCCATTGGAGCCCTCCCCGTTGTCTGCGAATCATGGATCTTCTTCTCCATCTGCCTTTGAAGGACAAACCTCAATATCGACTCCGTTACGCCTGCCGATGTTCCCTCCTGACCCGCCTTCCACAAGATTATCAAGAAAGGTTTTCAACCCTGAGAAATTTGAGAGAAATATCCAACAAATTCGAGAGGCTAATCCATTCTGGTTTACTCCCTTCCGCTCTTCGACGTTGCCGCCAAGTTATGAGTCGCCCTCTACAGGTTTATCAAATAAGACGCTCAACCCGGAGCAATTCGAGAAACATCTCAAAGATACCCGACGAGATACCAACACATTCGGGAACTTCGAAGCTTTCGATATTCAGGATCGAGATTTCGGTGGCCAGGATTGGGATCCTATGCTTGAGGTAGGTACTGCACCTTCAACACCCACGTTTAAAACGCGACGAACGAACTCGCTAGTCTTTGGTACGCCAGCCTTCGACGAGTTCAAGGATTTGAGATATAGTCCTATCACACATGAAAATGTTGACAAGACTCTCCGTGATACCCAAGAAACAGATCAGCTGTCTTTCCAGGAGATCTTTCAGATACACCAAGAAACTCAACTCCAATCTTCGCGATCACCAAAGCGAAAGAGGGAAACGCTTGATAACCACAAAAGATCTACCCATTATAAATGCTCCCAAAAAAACCTACTCTGCGTCCCTAGGAATGAAAAATCAGCCTACACGACTCAAAGCCTGCAGCCGAATCGCTTGGGAACGACAGTATTACAACAAGACATCTCTTACGACCAAGAATGTCATCACCAGGAGAGTCCCTCCTCGTGTCTTTCAAGTCCCCCACCAAAACGACGAAAAGTAGACCTTGAAGGGAAGGAAAACATCACACCCTTTGCGGTTGGAGAAAACAAAACCAAATGTACTGTCTGGAGCAAGGGCAAAACTGGCGCCACGAAGAGGAGATTTTTAAGAGAGCAGAAGATGCAACAACAAGGTTCCTTTTCTTGTCCACAGAACCGAAAACCCTGTTATCCTCAGAAAGACGCCAAGTGCGAAAATTTCTTCATGTATGAAGGTGCCAAAATCATGTTCAATTCACCATGGAAAAGCAGCTTGAAAACCCAGAACCATGAGCACAATGAATTCCCTCTAAGCGAGCCAGCCAACCCCTTCAATGCTGAAGCCCTACCCTATTGTCCACCTTCAAATTCACCGGCTAATCTTGCCCAAATGAAGGTAAACAACGCATGGACTTGTCATTCAGATTCACTACTTCAACCTTTTTGCGACAACACCTCAGGCCCCACCGATTCTCCTTGTGCGCACTTTTCTCCTCTTTCAACTGCACAACTCAGAGCACTCCTTCCACCGATCGTCATAGTCAACACTGCGCAAACCAGGATGTCAGCCCGAAACCAAACAGCAGATAATGTGGAGAATGCGAACCAAGGAGGAGGGGTTCCAGAGACACAAAACCAACCACGAACCTTCCGCCAGGTCAACCAAAGCGACCCTCAACCCACCGAATCTCACGAACAAGCCATTGTCCTTGATCAGACTCCCGATCTTCTTATGGACCTTGATATCGACCAAAACTCTGTATTGCAAGTCGCAAACGTCCTCCACCATCAAGGCCCTGCTCCGACTTGGACCTTCGACGACACACCCAATAGACCTACCGCCCCAACCCCTCACCACGGCCCAGCAACAGGTCCTATTCCACCCTATGCCACCCTCAATTCCAACTTCAGCCATCGTCAAGAACCAAGTACCCAGCATCAAAACCCTCAAATCACGGCTGCAGCACATGCTGTCGCCCCTGCTCGACGACTAGATGGCATGACAACTGGCTTCCCATCTGAGAAATTGGACGACGCGTCAAGATCGAGTTTACCATTTGAACTGGGAGAGAGATGCAATTGCGAGGAAATCAGGAACACGCCGGCGGCTTATCGGGAGTTGGGTGTCAGGTTGAAGTGCAGGCTTTGCGATCGCGTTATTGGTGCTAGGGAGGGGGAGAGTGTCTTTGCAGATAGAGAGGCGAATGGTGGGTATTATGGGGAGGAGGAGGATGCGGATTATGTTGAGTGGATGAATACGTGGGTTTTGGGGAGGGTTCAGACGCCGGTGGTGGAGAAGGAGGAGAAGGTTGAGAGAGCGTTGTTTGATTTTTAATGGTTGAATTTGGGGAGGAGGGGAAATGGAGAGGGGTTGGTGGCGTAGAGGATGGGAGAGAAGTTGATTGGTTGACTGGGGGGTTTGTGGGGGTTGGATGAGAGTGGAGGGGTGTTGAAGTAGTTGTAATGAATAATATTGTTTTATACACCTAATTCCAAACCACCTTTTGAAGTGAAGTAGATGTTATTCATGATTTCTCGTGAGAGCTTTGGATAATGAAGTTGATATAATGAAGTTACTTGGATACTTTAAAATAAGAAGTAAGAATAGTTAGAGACACAAATATAAGTGTTATCTTCTAATTTTAACATTCACAGACTATTAGTATAGTAGAGTTATATTCTATCTATACTTAAGAGGTTCTAAAAAACCGCGTACTTAAAGTAGGTATAAAAACAGTGGAATTTAAGGCTTAATTGCTTAGAAAGTAAGTTCCGAGAGAGAGAAACTTGTTACTCTACATCGTTTTCCCGCTCCTGAAATCACGGGTATAAGTTACGTGCTTCATACTATCCTTCTCTGGAAGACTCAATTCCATTTCAGGATCGTTCTGGGAGGGTTTAGAGACGAGCTTTCATGGAATATGTTCCACTTGAAGGTGTTCCAAATGCTGAAGTCCGCATATAGGTTCTCCCAACATGGTGTCTGTACAAGACCATACCCTTGTATGTGATGGTGAAGTCACAGGAGCTGCCAGCATGGCGCATGCTAATTACGTTGCTCCCACTTAGAAATATCACCAAATATATATCTTTCTCAACATTCAGCTCTAGTTTTCTAGTATTTCTCAACTTCCCGAGGATAAGCCTCAGATAACGGGTATGTATAGATCATGTAAAAATAAAGTAACTAAGCGCAGAACCAAGTTCCAACCCCTTCACCCCAGAAAGGGTAAAAACGTGTAATCCACGGAAAACCTCCAAAGCTAACTCCTAAATTATGAAAACCCAACTTATAAAAACCACCCAAGTCCTCGCGTTAGAGTCTCTGTCATCGTTCTTCGTACACCCAAGAAAAAAGGAAGAAAAAATATTATTCCAAAAAGTTTAATATAATAAATTAAAATGAAATAAAAAAACGTACCAAGAAAAGTATACGTAATAATTTCCCAATGAATCCAATCATTATACACTACTCTATTAATTTAACTTACTCAATCTAGACGCTCTAAAACAACGTCCTTTGATTTTAATCATCAAATAATACACTATCAATAGTCAAAGAACATCAAAAATTCTCTTCCACTTCCCCAAGTATTAAGAGAGAGAAAAAAAGAAAACCATTCATCCCCCAACAACAGGCAGCAACCTCTAAACATCTCGCAGTCAAAAAAGGTTCGGTGCAGCTAGCTAATTCCCAGGTAACCTACAACTCCCTCCCCATGACGCAGCTCGCTTAAACCCCCTAATAATCCTCAGCAATCAGTAGGTAACCTACCAACAGCCATGCTTTGAAATTCTGAATACTAATGTCGACATGCAATAGATCAAGTAAGAGCCGGCAGAATGTAGCATAAGAAGTACGAGTCTATCAGCTTGCTTTCAAAATTAATTCCAGGTGGAACAGAGTAAGGGGGCCAGAGGGCGAGAGGACCACCTATTCGTAGGTCACCTACGAAATAGTTTATAGAAGGGGGAGCTGCACGAATTCATCAGCCCTTTGAAGTCATACAGAGTGGGAGGAGAGAAGTGTCGGTTTTACTCATCCATCTCCTGTCACCATCTCATCACTCGAGCCTGCACGCAAGAAGACTTTGAATTTGAATTGATTCTCATTTTGAAGTGTATATCTCATCTCCTCTCATCCCCCACCTCCTCATCCACCTCAGCTATCGCTCTATACAGCCCGCCAGCGCACCCGCTAATTGATCAAACTATCTATACACCCACCATAAAAGAAAGAAAAAAACCGAAAAAAGTCGCGCGAGCGACACAAAGGGTATGTAGCCAGCCAGAGTCCTATAATACAAGTTCAACAGATAGAAGAAAAAAACGAAAGCAATAACTCCAAGTAGCCGAAGTGATCCAGCAGCCTCAATCCCCCATTCCCCAAATCCGAATTCCAATCTGTGATTTTTGCCAGTCCCCACCCCTAAACGCGCTAAATAGAAGAAAAAACAAAAAGAGGCGAACCAGCCAAGCCCAACCGAGACCCTATCCATAGTCGATCCGATTCTTACGCCCCAGTCGTGTTAAGAAAGACGCAAATATCCTTCCACCCCCAGCCAAGGTGAAAAGGAAAAAAAAGAAAAAAAACCACGTTCTGCTCAGCCATCCAACTGAGCCAGCCCACTCAATTCCTCCTCGACAAACTCCCCGCCCGTCCAATCCCAAACCACTTCTTGCCCACGCCACCAGCATTTTTCGCACCATTATCCGCATCCCCAGCCTCCGCAACAAATTCCCCACTCTCAGCAATACCATCATACGCAAAATCAGTAGGTCGTCGATTCGCTCCGATCCCCGCTGAAGAACGAGGTCGTTGCTGAATACCAACTGTCGGCGCAGGTCCCGAAGTTCGATTCCGTCTGATAGGTGGAGGCGTAGCTCTAGCTTCATCACCAAACCCCTCACTGGAGAAAGTTGGAGTTCGGATCGACTGAGGTTTCATTGGGGAAGGAGGGGCTTCAGATCTACTGCTTCTTCCAAAGATCTTGCCAGATAATTGTGAGATTTTAGAATTTTTGGCGGGAGAGATGGTTGGTTGTCGAGATTGGGTCGGAGTAGGGGGATCATTTGAAATCGGAACTTTATTTTGTACTTTTCGAAGCTTGGTAGGTGCTGAAAGCGAAGAGCGACGATCGGGTGGGGAAACTGTTCCTTCTTGACTACTGCTAAGATCGGTCATTCTTGAAGTTCGCGGGAGAACAGTATCGTCACTCCTTGGATGCTCAACCATGCTGGAACGACGAGCGGCCCGATAATGATCTGCTGCAGCGTTTGAGGAAGCTGGGATATGTGCCGCTGTACTGTACATGACCTCAGGTCCCCATCCCCTCTCATCATTGTTGCCAAAGGTAAATAGATCAGGAGTCATCACACGTGTCGGACGTCGAGTTGTAGATCCATTATACATACTTGATGCACTCGAAACACTCGCCGTCTCTGTGAAATCCCCTTGAGTCTCCGTATCCCATCCATGGCCTTCACGTTTACTTGTGATGGTCTCACCAGCGCTTCGGGGCCGGGTGATGGAACTGGAAGGATAGCGATTATCTGATGGGAATGAAGATGTGCTATTGAGAAAGGTTTCCTCGCGTGTATGCGGATGTTCCAGCGCCGATCGATCACCTGGCAGCTTCTGAAAATTCCGTAACGTATCACTAGTGTAAGTATCTGGTGTAGGTGGAAGATTTCGCTGTTGCTCGAAGCTATCTTGGTTTACCAAGGTGCGACGAGACGGTTCCTTGGCATTTCGCAATTCCCGTGAGCCAAATGTAGGTGGTTGTAGAGATTGCCCGGACACGGATCGGAAGCTGTTGCTGTTATGCCTATTCAAAGTATGTTTCAACTTCTCCAAACGTTGCAACGGCGAATCGAGCTGCTCAAGCATGCTATTTATGGAACTGTACTGGCTCTTTTGTAGTCCATTGTTAGCTCGAGGCGCCTGTCTTCCGGGAGCGACCGTCGCGGGCCGTTCATCAATCCATTTCTCCACCGATCTCGAGGCGCGGTGTCGTCTTGGCGGGGATGGTGACACTGGTCGTGGCGGACTATCCTCCATTTCCATTGGTTTCTCGCCATAGATACTAACGAAAGAACTCTCACTCAACACACTAAGACGTGGACTATTCATGCCATCTGCGGTTGATTCATCTCCAACTTGTGCCAACGTTCCTTCGCTGTAGTTGCGTCTCGATGGAAGATATAGACTTCTCAAAGCCTCAGTACCCTCACTTTTCTCAGACAAAAATGAGGGCATACGAGGAACTGAATTCGCTGAGCGAGTAGTTTTGCGATCATCAAATGCCGGAGGGGAGCTAGGAAACTCGGCGTCGTGTCCGGGGCGAAAGTAAGTCGATTCGTAATCGACTTCAATTGATTGCACACGTCCCCTTTCTTTCTTCAGTTGATCGATCTCGTCCTCCAAACGCACAATGACGGTGACAGCTTCCTCCAGGGCTTGTTCTCTGGTCTCCAGCTCCCCAACCAGCTTCTCCATCTCTGCCACAAGTTGATCATTGATCTCCTCAGTTTCGGCTTGTTCCTCGATACGCTTTTCCGCAGCCTCCAACCGATTCTCGAGATCCTCTTGTCGTTGACGGCGATGATAAAGTTCGAGTTTCAAATCGAAGTTTTGTTTGTGTAAAGTTGAGGCTTGCTATGAGTTGTTAGCTACCTGGATATGATGTGCATTGATTCAAGCCTACCTCTTCCATTGACTTTACTCCCATTCCTTTCACTCCACCAGAATTCGGTCTCTTGTCTTCTCTTGCGATGGGCGAACTCTGAACTTCTCGGTCTTTCAGGTGGCTCATGTCAATACTACCCTTCCGCATAGCCCTCGAACTCTCGACTTTTCGGTCTCTCAACCTTTCTTGTAACAGACTTGCTCCACCGGAGGGAGTGATTCTGCCATTAGAGTTGGGGTTCATCCGGGAAGGGAGATGGGCAGAGGAGCCATTGCTGCTGCTGGCGGGTGTCATTCTGGTATTGTTTGAGGAGGAAGATTCCGGTCGTGCTTCTGGTCGTATCATGCGACTTCTTCGAGAACCTTGACTACTATCCTCCATTTTGTCCTGTGTTCAACTCTTGTTCTGATGTCTATCAAGTCGATCTGCAGTTCAATGTTGTGGTTCAGGTTTTGTTGTTGTATGGTTTCTGAAATGGGAGGTGCCTGGCCAAGTGGAGAGGAATTGTTGACGTTGATGCAAGGTCATAGGCCGGAGGGATCTGTTGCGATGCAGAGTGTTCCCGGAGTAGTGGGGTGAAGTACAAGAAGGAGCTTCCTTGGTGAAATGGTTGGCGGTGAAGTTCGCGTAGCTGCAGGTGGCAGGTGCAAAGTATGGTCAACGCGGTGAAGGTGAATCAAGAATTGGCCAAAATCGTTGGTTCGCTTGAACTATTCGCTTGAGAAAGGGCGGTGGGAGGAGGATTGAATGGAATTGGTCCAAATGGTCGGTTGGCTGCCTATGAGCTTTTGGAACTTCGCTTTCCAGCAATTCGGGGGGGAATGGGTGTTGGTGAGGTCGAGCACTCGTTTGTTTATGTCTTTTACATTATGCGCGCGAAGAACGAGTGGAGGGTTGGATGGACTTGGACAATGCGACCCAGTGAGGATGCATTGGGAGAAGATAAAGATGTGATGTGGCGACGATGATGGATTGGAAAGAGAGGAGAGGAGAGGAGAGAAACTTCCAACTCAGATGGGACGACAGGTTGATTTTGGGTTAGCACAGTCGAGTGTTGGGCAGCAACAGTAGCAGCAGCAGAAAGTGACTTTGAACCTTGACGGCACGACGATCAGACTTTGCGGCAGCTGCAGCTGCAGCCCAAGCAACGTTTTCCCAGGGTGGTAGACAGGGATTTGGCCGTGGATCCAGGGGTTATCATGGTCCCTCTGCGGTCCGTCACGGCAGTTGGTCAACAAGTTCAACTCAACTCCCTCTTATTTCAATTTCAATATCAATCTTTCCGATTCGGGATGAACCCTTACCTTACGCTTATATCTCGTACAATTATATCCTCCGGCCGCTCATGGCGCACCGAGCGCTGCAAGAGGACGTTCAACAACATTTATTTCCGTCGCTGTGTGAGTGTCAGAGTCTCACAGAATGGGCTCATGATTTCAAGCAGAGTGCCACAATTCAGGTACCGAGAGAAAACCTTTGCATTTCACAATCTGAGTACGTATTCCTTCTGTTTTTGGCTGCATGATGGACTTTGGATAGCTCGCCGGCAAGGACTTTCTGGATAGCGAAATACCGAAATGGACAGGTCGAAACAAACCGTATTTCCGTGCACGTACGAAGTTTCGTTCTTTTCAACCTGTTTCCAAGGTTCAACTTCATCGTCTCACAGGATCATCCCGAGTCTCAAGTCCAATTCCCCTCGAGCGTCTTTCGATCCCCACATTGCACCAGCAGAACCATCACACTCAATGACAACCGTCGCTCTTTACTTCGCGGCCGCAAACCAGTGTATTCAACAACGGCCAAATCAAGGGAGTTACGTCCGCATCCGCCACATCCAACTTGCTTTTCCAAGGGAATTGGGAGGGGGTGACTACGGGGAGGGACGAAATACAAAACGCCCGACTCTTTTCGAACCAACCGCATTCCAAAGAATCCATCCAGCATCATGAGAGGTTCCCTCACGCGAAAGAATACGAAAATCACTCAACGCGTCTCTACGAATTATCCACGCGTTTTAGGGGGTCGTGCATCCATCACATTTTCCCAAGAAGTGATGGGCCGCGCTATTGGTCGCGACCCATGGGAGCCCCTGGTTTTTTTAACCCTGCGTTGCACCGCACGGCCTCAAGGCCTGTCTCCCTGGAGAGTTTAGACCTGTTGGGGAATGGTGGAATGCGCTGATGGTCTCGGGAACTTTGGCTGCATCCAGAGTCCTGGTCTGCGGGAAGGGCGTTGATTGGAGCTGTCACTGCTGCCGAAGGGGAGCGGACCGTGGGTGGTTCCTTTGGATTATCTTGATGGAGGAGGATGGACTTGGAAAGAAGGGAAGAGAAGAGATCAAGTCTGGATAAGAACTGGATAGTGGCACAATTTAAACACACAAGTGTGTTTTGCACACTCTTTGGATAACCTAGTGGTTATTGGTCTGATTTCAGATTCTCACAACAGCGGAGAAATGTTCTGTATTCCTACGTCGAGAAGGATAACGTTTTACCCCGCAGTAGCATCGTGGTTGAAGAGTCGAACTTAGTTCTTCAGATCAACACTCTATTATTCATCGTTGCATATGTTACGTCTTTTCAAGTTGTCATCTCTCTTGTTACGATTTTACCTGCGTCCTCTTGACATCTCTTTCTTGGGCTACAAACCTAGCCCTCTACTCTCGGAAGGTTCTTGGGAAGATTCCTCCCTGAGAAAGACAGAAGCTTGCCAGTGCCTCTACTCCGCTAACAATGAGCTAGGAGACGTTAACGAGTTCAACTTGGAATATCATCAGTCTGAAAAGCCGTATAGACTTATGTTAGACACTTATCAAAAATCGAACTTCAATGTCTGAAAAGCTATCAAAGCCAATGTTTCGCTGGTGATGTTGGTCTCGCGACTCCGCTAAATGATACGTATATCTTACCGGTGCCCCAACAAATGAAGGAATGAAAAGGGTCTAAAGTTCTATAATGCCGATAACAATGGCCGCCTTTTCCTACTTGCGTCGAATTGTTGCGATCCCCCTCCCCCCAGCCGAAAGGAAAATAGGGTGGTTGGGAGATACCCCGCAGTTGAATTGATTTTGGGTTAGCAGGTATCCAGCGGGTAAACTCACAAATGTCGAGTAAGCCAACAAATAGCGCTTTGCGAGTAAGCTAGCAATTATCGAGTAAGCAAGTGTTGCGCGTAACCTATTAGTTGTCGAGTAAGTCAACGAATACCCAGTAAGCTACTAGGTAAGCTGTGTAAAAGCGAGTAAGCCAGCAAAAGTTTGGGGGCCAAAATGTTGTGAGTAAGCCATCGATTACCCAATAAACTACTAAAATATTAGAGGCTAAAGGGATGTTGTAAGTAAGCTGGAAACTATCAGATAAGCCAACAAAAGTTTGCGGGTAAGCTACCAAATTGTCGATAAGCTAACAAATATTTGGGCGCCAAAAATAGGTCACGAGTATGTCAAACGTTTGGAGAGCTCAACTCGGGACTTTATCAGCGAATTTCATAGCATGTCTGCTGGGGATTTTTGAAATTTTCAAGCTACCTGTTTCTGGCCTTGAAGTCTCGAAAGAGAGAAAAGGGGAATTAAGGGGTGGGTGATTTTGGATGGTAAATCTTTTTGGAAATTATGGTTTATTGAATGTTGTGGGGTACTCGACTTGAGCATTGAGGAGAGAAATGATGACGGAGGTGTCTGGTGAGGGTCTTTCACTTGCGGGGTAATGTTTTTTTGGAGCTTAGGGGGGGGTTGACGTCGATGCTTAGTTGTTTTAGGTGAAGAAAAAGGGGAAGGGGTGAGGGGAGATAAGGAAAGTTGAGGCGAGGTTCTCTTGGTTGTTCTTTCACTCACTTCTAAGGTTGAGCGATACATTTGCGTGTTGTGGTAGGAACTAGATTTGTGGAAGGAGCAACCCAGAGCGAATCACCACTGACTGATTCCTTTTTACAATCGGAAACCTTTATTGGTTGTATCTCGATGACTCCGGGTTCTAAGTCTTCCAGATTTTTTGGATGCCCGGGTCAAGGCAGACGTCGCAAGAGGCAGTAGTCGCAAAGGTGGCTTCGGTGGCTTGATCTGGAGAGAGAGGGTCCAGGTCGTTCCTTCCCTCATAATTGCTCGACTACTCTTTTTCAGTGGACTCTGACGACACGCCATCAACAGGTAGTAATTTCGATCTCCAACGACCTTGAAAAAGCCGCAGGAATTGGGTTTCATTGCTGGTCTCAGAGAAGAGAGCTTGAGTGAAGATCTTTGGCAGAGGAGAACTACGCTTTGTTAGTCGAATCGGACGATAAAAGCGAGCCGGTCTACACGAGGCTCGCTGTACCCTGTGCGATGGGGTGCCTCTGAGCCAAGTGTTTTAGCACTACAAACCGTTCAATGAACCCTCGAAAGTCGGAAGTATCTATATGATACAGTTATAGGTTCGTTATTTGCGAAAATAAGCTTCGAGGATTGCGACTTCAGGCGAGCTAGCTACCTCAAAGGTTTAGTGCCTAATAAAACCAGATGGAAAACGAGAATAATGGAGTAAGACGATAGGAACTCCTTGTTCTCTAAGGAACTCTCGATAATACGGTGCTTCGAGGGTGGAGGGCTTGACGAATACAAGATCCGAGCATTCATGATCGCTTTTTGAAATTGGTTAGCATTTTTGAAAGGAAATGGTATGTTGAGGAACTTTATGAATGGAGACAAAGACAGCTAACTTTATCATTTTCAAACTTCTTCTTGGTATGCCGTAGGTATCGACAAAGAGGGAAGAATTGAGACGACGCCACAACCGCGACTACATCGATGAAAGAAGGCTTTCTTCAACCACAGAATATTTTTCACCTTTCGAAATTGAACAATATCACTATTTAGGTGCTATTTCTGTCCGCGACACATTCAAATACATAGGTTGTTATTTTTACATTACGTATACAAGTCAATTGGACGTCAAACCACGCCAAACCACGCCAAAAGTATCCCCCACCAAGGCATATTTTGAGTCTGGCGCAAAGAGGAAGAAAACATGAATACTAGAGCTACTAAAAGATGTTTTACTAACAACGATGAACCCCCTCCGCCTGCCAAGAGACGGGGAACGGGGAGGCCTGCATCTGCTGCAGACCCAAGGCCAAAGAGGACAGCAATAAAAGGAGGAGTTGGAGCTCGGAAACCTAGGAAAAGAGTTGAAGGGAGGATGGGGATAAAAGGAGGATTTGGTAATAGACCTGTTCTACCTGGACCTCAGGGGGGAGGATTTACAACTACCGGCATGGGTGCTGCATCTGCTACTGGTCCTATACCCTTTCTTCCTCTAACAACCCAACCCGCTGCATCTCTTTTTCCCACCGGGACCCCCGTGATTCAACCCCCTACAAGCACACCTGCTCCAGCTGCTCCGAATAAAGAACCACAAGGACCATTTATACAAGCCTATTACCCTGAAGCTCGTTTCGTAGGCCCCCGACCCATCCAAGCCGCCGCAACACGGTTCCAAGGCCAAGCACCCTACAAAATGGCTGCCGGTATAGGAGGGCGATTAAAGTCCCTCCAGGAATGGGAAGAATACAGGGGTCAAGGAACATTTGAAGGAGTAGGGGATGAAGACAGAGCCAGTATGAAGTGTGAGTACTCAGTTTCTTGGAGTAAAATGTCTTCTTTTGGTAGATCCTCGAGCTAAGACATTTTTCAATCTCAAAATTTCCATCCTTGCCCGACAGGTTCTCACTTCTTCCGCTCCTCAACCCCCCCTCACGAAGTATAGTGACTACGAAATTCTGTAGGTATTGATGAAAGGTATATGACATATGTCAGGCAGAGGAAATGGCTGGATAGTGAGAAGTATTGGAATACGAGACTAGGTGGTGAGTGGAGGCAGGCGGCGAATGGGCAACGGTGGTTTGTTCCGCAATGGGAGGGAAAGAAACTTTTGGGGATGGGGGGGAATGGGGTGTGTATTCTCCGAGTTTTTCTTTCATCCAGTAAAGGTTGTTTTGGATTGATGAGACTCTGTTTCCTCCTCGGACAACTCTGTTTTGTTCAGACAGCTTCTATTATATTCCTGGAAGTAACAAAACTGACTCTGATATTTCTCACAGCTTGTAGGGTTATGGGAGAGAATTGAAGACGGGCCGGAAGTAGACGAGGATGAAGGGGAGATTCCGATGATTCCAAAGGAGGTGAAAAGGGTGGCTGTTAAGCAGCAGAAACCTGGAAGTGAAGAAGAGTTTAAAAAGGAGTGTGACTTCATGCGGTGGCTTAGCGGGAGGGGGAATCATGTTATTCAGATGTATGGGGCAGCTTATGATGAGAAGGGACAGGGGACTTATGGGTAAGTTTTCTTTTCCCTTCTTTTGCGTTGTCTTATATGGGTTTGTTTATGGGGTGAGAATCGAATCAAAAACTATCTATTTGCCTTTGAACATCATTTTCCAAATGGTAGAAAATAAACTAAATATATCAAAAAGGGGTGTTGGGGGATTAGATCCACTTGATCAGACAGTTCAGAGAGTTTTCTTAGATTACTGTGACGGAGGAGTTTTCGAAGATTTCTCATTCGAATCTTATAAGAGCCTGTTTGGATTATATTATTTAATTTGTATTATTTAGCGTATTATTTAGGTATTATTTAAGGATATTATTTAAATTCCAAATAATATATTAAAGTAGTATAGGTGTTTGGGTTAAGTTATTATTTAAATTATTATTTAAAAATTAAAGGATTAATATTAATCCTTTCTGTGAGAGACCCCTGTAACCTTTCTTAATTCACCCCCCTTTAATAATATATACAAGCGCTTATCTTCTACTGTACTAATTTACTCTCAACACTCACCACTACTATGGCTACTCCACCACCCACCGCAGGACCTCCTGTATCGGAATCGGCCTCTGAGTACCTTCCTACTCTCGAGGAAGTTACTCAAACTCAACCAAATACACAATCTAATACGAGTACCAAGCGTAGGCGTGCGCGCGCACCAAACAAAGCCCAAAAGAGACAACCGCGCAAGGCTAAAGCTTCTACCGCAACCTCCTCTGCTGACGATATACCTATTAATCCTGAGCTTCTCCTACTCGATACTCCTACGCCCGCTCCAAACCCTAAGCCACCGGCCAAGCCACGTATGCAATGGACAAGTGAAATGGAAGAGGCTCTTGTGGTTGAAGGTCATATTCAATTTATAGGGGGAAAAGGTACTGATGCAGGTAATTGGAAGCCTGAGGGATGGAGTGCTATTATTGCCTCTGTCCAAGAAGCCTGCCAAAAGCCGGGAGTTGTGGTGGAGCTTAGGCATGTGCGTAATAAATGGGGAGAGATCAAGGAGCATTGGAAGACGTGGAGTGTTTTAGAGGGTACTTCTGGTATGGGATGGAGCGAGGAGGAGGAATTGTATAAGGGACCTGACAATATTTGGCAAACTCTTGAGCAAGTAAGTCTCTTTATTTTATCTCTTCTTCTTTCTTCTATTCTAATAATTATTTAGGCTTATTCTGAGATTGGTTGGCACAAATACCATGTACTTCCGAACCGCGACGAGTTACGAGAAATTCTTGAAGGAGCATATGCTACAGGAGCAGGGGCCGTTACTGGTATTAAACCTCCATCTCGTACAAAAGCTACAAAGGAGAAGGGAGATGGCGAGACCTCTGAGTCTGAGGAAGACGATAATACCACTAAACCCCCACCAAAGAAGCGAAGCCGTACAACTGTTACACCAAAGTTTGACCCCAACACTCTACTTGTAGGAATCACGGAGGAGTTGAAGGCTCAGCGAGAGGCTAGGGAGGCACGGGAAGTAAGAGAAATTGAGGCCTCGAAGTCATACCATGAAAAGGCTTGTAATTTACTTTTAAAGGACTTTCAGAATCGGTTAACCACAGATCAATTAGCAAACGCTTTTATGGTTATGGAAAGTGAGGCAAAGGCTAGGAGCTTTATTTTAATGCCAGAAGGAGAGAAGAGAGATAGATGGCTTGAGCTTCAGGAGGGAGTTGGAGAGTTTACGTGGCTAGGAACTTCATAGTTTTGTACTCTAATCTAGTGGGATACTATGCTTTATACAGTATGCCTTGTAATCCACCCACATCTTCTCAGCCATCTCATCTCTTAATCTATCCATCTTCTTTGAGGGTTTACTATCAACTGGTACAGTAGATGGAGTAATTGTATCCTCAACTTCTGGATTATCTACCTCTTGCGTAAGTAGAATATCTGCCTCAATTCCTTCTCTTAAACGTACAAAATTGTGAAGGGTAGTAAGAGCAATAACAATAAGAACTTGAGTAGTAACCGGAAACTCTAAGCCCCAAAGTATATAGTATTTCCTACGTAAAACACCAAAAATCCGTTCAACGACATTTCTTAAAGCTGCGTGGCGTAAGTTAAATAATTCCTTAGCGTTCTTTGGTTTGAGTTTTACACAAGCTTGCTCCTTAAGATGGTATCTTGTAGCTCGGTATAGCGAGAGTATAGTATCGGAATTAGCGTATCCTACGTCTCCAAGCCAATATTTCCCCTCAGGAGTAGTGAATCCATGTAGAGCTTTTGCACTACGTAACACAGCGGCATCATGAGCTGAACCTTCCCACCCACTAAGAATGAAGGTAAACACCATATCGAAGTTGCAAACTGCAAGGACGTTTTAAGAGAGCTCCTTCTTTCGGTTCCGGTATCT
>LLEY01000338.1:0-21431 GCA_001414485.1 Calycina herbarum | reverse complement strand
AAAATGCTTTTGAATTGTGCCTCAAACCTCTTAAATAGAGGAAGAGAAAGGATGTATTTATATACAAATTTACAATTCTAGAATGTTCTAGATCACGTGTTACTGATTCTAAGCGATTCCAGCAACAAACTCAACCTGCTGGTTTCCTCATTACGAACCCGGTTTCACAGGTCTGTGCGCTACAGGGCATTTTGATGATTTTGCTGATTTTGCTCTCTACAGCACTAACAAATATGCCTCCTACAACGATGCCTACAAAGCCCCCTCTCGACGATTGGAACCACGATAAAGGCTTTGAAATACTACAAAACATAAGGAGGCTATACGCCAATTACACTGGTTCGGAAAAGTCCCGATTTACGCCCTACAGAAACGCTACAGAAACCCCTCTACTGGTCTACCTCTTGGAGAGAGTACAATACGCAAAATCCTTGGCTACGCAGCCCCTGAACGAGCTCGCACAAGGCGTACCGGTCCTGCATTCCTTCTCTCCGATAATGAAGTAGACGAGGTTATCCAATATTGTACTGAAAACTGGGAGAATCAGGTTATGGAGTGGTGGAAAGTAAGGCAGGAATTGGGGCTTGATTGTTCAGTTGCAACACTACAACGTAGGATGCACCAAAGAGGCTACTATCGCTGCGTAGCCTGCCAAAAGCCTTATTTGACTCTTGCGCAAGTTACTGCCCGGTTTCTCTGGGGTCTTGCACATATATTCTGGCATCTAGAGTGGTTGAAGGTCCTATGGTCAGATGAAGTTACATTCCTAGTTGGAGGGCGTACAACTAAGCAAAAAGTAACCCGGAATATCAACAAAGGACACTCTGAACGCTTCTGCGATACCTGTATTCAACACCAGTTCCACCGAGGTCATACTACGTCTGTTAACGCATGGGGAGCGATTGGTTATAGGTATAAATCCCCTCTTATTTTCATCGAAGGCTATGGCAAGAGCGGCGCCTTTCTACAACGAGATTACCTTACACAACTGTTACAACCCTATATCCAAGCAATCCTTGAGGCCTTTGCTTTAGTTACACACACTCTTCGTCCCTCAGTAGAGCCCTTGTTTATGGAGGACGGAAATGCAGCGCATGGCCACAAATCTACAACGAACTGTTGCGCTAAGTTCCGTACAAAACACGGCATTATCTTAATGCCACATCCTTCTACCTCACCAGACATGAATCCTATAGAGAAGTGCTGGCGGTGGATTAAACAAGCACTTCATAGAAGGAAACGTCAACCTACTACTGTAGAGGAGATGAAACAGGCAGTTACAGAAGAGTGGGACGCTATACCTCAGCAATGGATTAATGACTTGATTTTAAAACAAGAACATTGGGTTACTGTACTTGTACAACGCCATGGGTGGTCTACTCCTAATTAAATTAAGTAGTTGTTTAGCAATTTAATGATTTATCGTGAAAATGCCCTGTATCGCACAGACCTGTGAAACCGGGTTCGTTACTATAACCCTCATTCTCTCATAATATTCTTTCATCATCGTGGAATTAATTATCTTTATGTTTCGGAAACCCGAAAAGTGAATTTGGATTTATTCTTATCGTGTATTCAATTACTTTTTACAAAAAATCTTCTCAGCTTCTTCGACATCCCGCCCACTAATCTATGATGGTATATATAATCAGGATTGTGTTGAACTTGATATAAAATTAAGATCATCAGAGCGCCAAAGTAATGTCTATGTATAAGTCCTTATTTTTTTTATAAAAGAGAAAGTCTGTAGCAACTAACTAATTATTCAAGAGGCTACCACCCCGATCGAAACGTGTATCTGTGCGTGGGGCGTCAAGCTGTCGGTTATATACCTATAAGCTACGTTCAAATTTCAATTGAAACCAAAAATTCATCGACTTCAAAGTCATCCGACACGAGTTTTTAGTATATCATCGTCTGAACCTTTTTCCTTCAGATGAAACATTACTATCGAATATTATACTTAATCTCAATTTTGTCGAGTACAGCTCTGTTACGTTGGATTTATATTATAGTAGTTTTATAATAATCTCAATTAGAATTTATAATTATTCCAGATTCTTCTTCTATCTAAGTAAATATCATTGTAGAAATATAGGTTTAAATTCTATAAAGTATAACCAAGTTCTAACCTAACTTATCTACAAGAAATATTATGAAATCAAGAAAGCAAGATCCAATTCACCTATTTACAACACCTCGAACCCTTACTCGATTACTATAGAGGCGAACAAAAGTATCCTAGAGGAAGAGAAGATATAAAGGAGAAGTTAAGAACGTAACACATTCTCCTTAGCAAGAAACACGATAATTCTGTAATGGCGGATGTGTCGGAGGATATCTCATTAGACAAATGCAGAAATAAACTCTTCACCCCTTACCAAAGAACAAGACCAAAGATACAGTTCAAACTCCTTCATTTAGAAAATTCTGATTAAAGAAAGCTCATCTGAACTTCTTTCCTTCAGATGAAACAATATCTTCGAATAAAACTTTATTGTCGAAATAGAAAGTGTTAGCTTGTAAGTACATTACTTTCTTCTATCTTCTAATACTAACAAGTTTATTTCACTGTCTTGCTAGAAAGGTCTCGCGATACAGTTGTGCTATAATATTAACTCTGAAATGTAGGATGTCCAACGCCGAATCGTTGAAGGAAATGAGAGAGCATAGTCCATTGCTCTAAAGAAGCTATGCTAGTTATATAGACACTTTAAATCTTCAAGCGAGGATGGCACTTATTTAACTTTAATTTTCATAAGCTACTGTTGAGTCTTGTTGAACTTAGTATCAATTTTAATTCACCGCCAGTTAACTCAATTCACCATTATTTCATCTCTCAATCTCATCTTCTCATTCCTTCCACTTTTCCAATCTGATCACAAGTCGAACCTATAACGCCGAGAAGACTCGTACGCTCATGAAATTAATCTGAAAGTTATATGTTCGGATGAAGCATCATTGTCGAATAAACTATTATCCTCGAAAAGCAACATACGCACTTGACATCTTATCCAAAGATTCATACCTCATTCGCCTAATTAAATCGTAGCTGTTCTCGTAAAGTAGTAATTGTGCTTAAAGCTTTGGGTAATACGCATGCCTTTCTCAATCCGCAGAACAGACACCTCACTCGTATCCCTACTTGGATGTGATGTTTACTTCTGCCCTGATAGGTGCTAGGGAAACAATTTATAGAGACAAATCTCTGCAGCAGTGGATCGTATCTAAGAAAAGCTTAGCATTGGTGAGAGGCAGCTTATTTGGTATTTGAAAGTGAAACTCGCGCTAATATATCATGGAGTATATCTTAGAACCTTAAACTTTACTCTGGGAAAGAGAGAGAGAGAGAGAGACGTTCGAGATAAGCATAAAATAGTCTTAAAAATTGAAAGATCAAGATCACGACCAAAAAAATAACCACTCTCTATTTCTGGACTCTCGGCCCCTATTATGGTGGACCTATAAAATAGCACGATAGCAAATCATCTCGAAGCATCTCGGAAAGATATTAGCCAAATTGGTCGGTGGGATAAGCAGAGCTTCAAACCCACATCGTAGTCTCGTATTCACTAGGTTCCAAGATTCGTCCAAGAGATATATACCCTCACTCTACCTAAGATGTTGAGAAAACTTGTACCCTAGAAAATTCGACTGAATGTCTTTCATTCGGATGGAGTATCACTGTTGAGTAAACTGTTATCCTCGAAAATAAAACGTACATACTCTTGAGATCTGTCATGAGATCCGTCTCCAATCGGCAAGATGGTATTGAATAATTTGTACGTCCTCATTACCCCCTTATGTCGCCAGTGTCTGCGCATCGCTGCAGGACTCTTGGATTTGTTGAAACGGGTTGTTCCACGGCCGAGTAATTTATAGGTGAACTTCCTGCGTTGGTGAATTGTATAAGAGAGAGACTTGATCAGTAACAACCTCGTCATGATATAAAGAAGTAAACTTCGCATCAATACCATAGAGCGCGTATCTCATACCCCGTGAACTCTTTCTCTCTCTCTCTCTCTTTTAGAAGTTCGATGTAAACATATAACAGCAATAAAAAACGAGGAAGTGGGACGGAAAATGAGAAATGATAATAGTTTTCCAAAACAAAGACAGTAATCAACCCATAGGACACAACTTTCATTGGACCATTACCGAGAAATCCAACTTCCCCGTCTCGGCGGAGCAAATCAACACTCCCATTTTATATTGCGGTACTGGATCAATCACCAAATCCCCTCATAAGAAAGTCAATTCGACGTTCTGAAGAAGAGTGTTTTTGAATACTTAATTCTTGACATTTTTCGAACCAGGGTCTCGGTCTAGAACAAAATACGTTCAATTCAATCCCCACAAACTTCATAATATCGACAAGTCAAAAAACGACAGAAAACTTGAAACAAACTGTCTCGGGCAGCACCCCGGAACCTCGTCCTCGGGGCCGTACCCGTAGATGATCGGATAAGAGAGTGGAGGCGTCAATCCTAGTCTGCCGATGCTTGCGATGTCTTCACCGTTCAACTGCCCGCAGATCGCATTGTTTCCCATTTCCCATTTCTCTTGGTTTTGATAAGTAATTCATGGTTTGGTGGAAGGAAGGAAAGTGTTAGTAAAGAGAACTCTAGATAGCATAATCGTGGGTTGGTTACGTGGGGGTTTTTCTACCTGACTGCCGAACGGCAGGGCACCGGCAACGGACCGGAAATATTCCAATCACGTGTGTCAAACTGCAAGCCTTCCCTTTTGCAAGGGCGGGAAAGATCGCTGACTGGTCGGCCGGAAAGGAATAATTGCTTGCCGGTGTCCAATGAGAATCCAGAGATGGGATTGTGGTCGATATGCACCAGGAAAAGAGAGGAGGACAGGGAGTTGGTTGTTGGTATTGCACGAAGTAACCTTTGATGATATTCTGGGTTTCTATTCGTTCTTCTGTTCCGTCCGGGTTTTTAAGTTCCAGGTTCTGTCGACTACCGGGAAAGGAGACCCGCTATGATGGAAGGTTGGGTGGTGATGTGGTACGAATTGACGCGGTGTGGCTTTTGGGGTTTCCAGAGCTTTACACGCCGTTGGAAGAGATCACCATATGGGAGGGAGGGATGTGGCGTAGAGGTGGTTACGATTCGCATCGCATCCGGGTCGAGATATTTGTGTCGGATAGGTAGGAAAAGCCTTTCGATATGGGCGTAGCACATAATTGACCTGATAGGTTGACGGGAACGGTCATCAATGGTGGCATGATGAAGAAAAATCATCTCCCGTCTCGTTCGGAGGCTAGGTTATGGTGACCATCAACAAGTGCCTTTGGCACCTGATGCACCTGCGACAATATCGAGCCAGACTTGAACTTCATTGGATTTCTCATCGGGGACCGAACCGGGCACTATATACTCTCCCCCCCCCTTAAGTAAATGTAGGGTGCACAGACATTTCGTATGTCACAGCGGCCGTGCGCTTACATTGACTTAAGGGGGAGAGAGCAGATGCGATGCGAGTGCTAATAATGGAGACGGGATTTGTAAACGCAGGTACATTTCTGACGAACCATGCTCCTTCCGAGTGAGCTTGCTGCAGATTTCTCCCGTCTCATTCGATACAAGGAGCCAACTGACTTGCATACACATACACCCACACACTCCCTTACGTATACGCCCCCTCTTGTGTATGGATCGAAAACAATCTCTGGACATTTATATCTTTTCCCCCATGCCCCAGGATCGAGATGAAGCACGCACCTCGAATTTCTCCTTTATCCACGTCCTTGGGTCTCAGGTCCACTTGGGCAGCAATATTCCGAATCCCATCACAGCTTGCGATCGACATTGGGAAAGACAAAATCTCCGACTTGATCAAAATTCCGATTCATAGTCTCATAGACCACCACCTCGTGACGGAATTGACTACCAATTCGACGTCGAACGTCCGACAAGGCGAACTCAAATTTCCTCCGTGCAGGGCAACCCCAACCATCCAACTGCGAGCTGTTCACGACGGACCTCAATCCGGGAAACTAGGTAGTCGGCTAGACTCCACACTGGACACCCCTCCACTTGGAGGAGGGAGACGGAAAAAAGAGGAGAAGAGAGGCAGGCGAACCTAAAAGCGAAAGGGTAAAGGGTCGTTGAGCGACTCGAGCGAGGGGAAGCCGTGCATTGCATTGCTGCTGCGCTGCTGCACCTCTGCCTTTTTTTTTTTAATTCTTTGATCTCTGAGCCTAGAGTCGGTATTCTCAGTATTGACTACGATAGCTACACATGTACAACCAGCGCGAATCCAGACGACCAATTCCGCATCCCAACGGCGGGACGAGGTGACTGAGCCTGTCATTGTCAATTGGGCAGGCGCGTTGAGTGAGGGCCGGGGCTGTTGGGTTGGAGGCATCGCAACGCAGAGAATAGGGGAAGGAAGGAACGATCGCATCAAGCAAAATTTCTAAAACGGCAGTCGCGATCCCCCTTTCTACATCCTCACAATGTCGAAATCGAGGATATCGCAAAGGTTCGTGATGACGTCTCTTCTGTCATCTCTTCTGATTTCTTTTACTTTCTTCATACTTTCTGGTGGGACTCAGAGGCTAACATGGGATGACGAATACACAGGAGAGACTTTAACATTGTCGTTCTGGGCGCCGGTGCGTGACTTTTTTTAGGGGCTCCTCCCTCGCAGCCTGGCTGACAATTTCCCTAGGTGGTGTTGGCAAGAGCTGCCTCACTGGTAAGGCCTCCTTTTCCCCTCCATCCAATTTTGCTCCACGAATTAACTAATGATTTTTGGAACAGCACAATTCGTCCAGAATGTATGGATAGAAAGTTACGATCCTACAATTGAGGATTCCTATCGGAAACAGATTGATGTTGATGTGAGTATTTTTCTTTTGTTGGTTGGAATTCGGAATTTGACTGGACCCCTCATTTCTCGGCCACCGGACTGACGTGAGTAGGGCCGCCAATGTATGCTTGAGATGTA
This sequence comes from Calycina herbarum, assembly GCA_001414485.1. Classification (NCBI taxonomy): domain Eukaryota; kingdom Fungi; phylum Ascomycota; class Leotiomycetes; order Helotiales; family Pezizellaceae; genus Calycina; species Calycina herbarum. Next base: position 14,465 of record LLEY01000338.1, on the reverse strand, counting down.
GGTTTGGAGCTTGCTTTTATGATGGGATCCATAACTTACACTTTGACTAGTTTGGATACTGCAGGGACGGAACAATTCAGTAAGTCAATCCATTCCCCTCACTCACTCTCATTTTCTGGAGTTGGATTAAAATCACGTGGTTTTTTACTGACATGCGACCGCTAGCTGCCATGAGGTATATCAACACAGTCCAACGAATCAGTCTCTTGATTTGAACTAACATTTGCACAGAGAACTCTACATGAAAACAGGCCAAGGATTCCTCCTCGTCTTCTCCATCACCTCTCAAAGTAGTCTTTACGAACTCGCCGAGTTACGGGAACAAATCATACGAATAAAAGATGATGAGAATGTCCCCATCGTTATCGTGGGGAATAAATCTGATCTGGAGGAGGATCGGATTGTAAGCAGATCAAAGGCTTTCAGTGTATCTCAGAGCTGGGGAAATGCACCTTATTACGAGACGAGTGCTAGGAGGAGGGGTATGTTTATTTTTCTTCTCATTTTTCGTGTCCATATTTCCCTCGTTCACTTCCAACCTCTGGAGAAACCTCCCTCTTATCCCAATGCTCCCAGCCTCTCCAAAGCTCTCCTCCCCTCATCTTCAAACATTCCTAGATCTATTCTTCTCTCTTCCCTGCCCCTCCCAATACCCTATCCCTAATTATGTTCCCCTCACTAACACACCAAAAGCAAATGTAGACGAGGTCTTCATCGACCTCTGTCGCCAGATAATTCGCAAGGATAATTCGACGTACTCCGCTTTCGACGACGCAGCACTAGTGAAGAAGGAGGAGAGGAAACACCATCATCATTACGTTCATCGCAAAAGTGGGCGACGGAAAAAGATTGGCAAGGATGGGAAGGAGGTGAGGGAGGGGGGGTGTATTATTTTATGATTGCTGTTCTTTGTTGGCTGGAGTTTTTTGAATTGGACTTTTCTTGGGCAGGGGGTGGCTTGGTTTGTTGCTGGGTGGGTGTTGGTTGAAGAGGGGAGGGGAGGGGTTGAAAATTGATGGGCTTGAGGAGGTTGGAGGATGATGCTGTTTATGCTTGTGTTTGATTGTTTGATTGTTTGGCTGCTGTGTTGATGTCTAGAAATTTGGGAAGGAGATATGGAGTTGTGGTGTGGAATCCCTTCATGTTAGAGATCTAGAGGTGTCCCTTTCGGAGTTCCTCGTCTACCAAGTTAGATGGCTCGAATTTTATATTTTTATCTCAGGTGGGCTTTCGATGCCTGTTCCAAATTTCCTCCCCAGCTCGGAGAGAGGTGAATAGAGAAAGCAAGGTTATACTTTTCGGAAAGATTGAGGATTGTGGTTGGACCGGAGAGGAACAAGTGTATTGACCGAGTAGAGTAGAGTAGAGTATTTGACCATTCCTCTACTCTAGTCTTGAGTAACGTTGAGTAATTGAGTAATTCGTCATTAAACTCAGGGAATATATGATCATCGAGCTCTGCATCTTTCTACAGCCCAACTCATGTATGCTCTCAAGGCAGCAGCTGCAGAACCTTGGGCAGTTGTGAGAGTCAGGATGAAAAAAACTGGCTCCTTCGATGATAGCACCGAGAGAGGAAGGGGTGGAATATTCCGACGATGGCTGGGGAAAGCCTTCATATGGGATTCCAATGGCAATCTTCTGAACCCTTCTATGTGTAGGAGGATCTTTGGGAATTTGGGCTTTGGCTTCCGGCTGATCGCAATAACGGCTTGGAAATCACGAAGTTTTCTCGATCGACAACCTGTAAATGACGATCGAATTGTGCTTCATTTTCGATGTTATTCTTTCGATGAGGAAGGGGGTCTTGGTTTCATTTCGTGGTCCCCTCGCTATTGGTCAGAGAAAGGGCGCTGTCACGTGGCTTCAACCAAAACAGGTGGGATGCATGATTTGTTGCATATCGCTTCCTCTGTTGTAGTAGCTCAGCTACCAATACTCTATGGTATTTTTGAGAATCTTAGATTCTGTAATTTTTCTCGCGCCCTTCGGCTAGAGTTTTTCACGAATGGAAGTCTTGGTAGATCTGCTGTTTGCGGCATCTGGATTAGGAAGGTTGGCTTTTTCACTGTTCTTTAGGGAATTGAATTGGAGAATGTAGGGTGGGAAATTCAAGCTTCATCACGAGTTTAGCAAGAGACAAATTTGAGGTCGAAGTTTCGTGAGCTTGGTTTCTTCGAAGTCTTTCGACCGGGGAGCATATACGTCTTTTGGAAAGGAGGGACACGACCGTGGCCCCTTGTCTTGAGCCAGTGAACGAGAAACATTTGTTTGAACAGGATGAGGAGATGTTTTATTGTGGTCGGGGAAATGAAGATTTTTTGAGGAAGGCTGAAGACGAGAAGCGAAGGGGTAGTAGGGTGCACCGGGTACGGGACAGTCGTTTTTGCCGTATTCACCTTGTAATTAATCCTTCTTCCTGGCTTCTATACCCCCTATCTTAAGCTTGGTTATAAAGGTGCAGGCTGCGTTCTACCTCAACTTGCAGAAGTGCAACATCTCCTTTTCCAAAACCATAATTCCTCCTTCCGTCTCCTAGCCTCACAAAATATTTCTCCCCCGTTCCTTTTCCTGGCGGTTGGCAATTTCAGCTTCTCATATCTGTAAGGAGATGCAGTGACCCTTACATGCAGTCCTCCAGCTTCTTGCAGCGATGGACCCAGAGCACTTGTTCTTCCAACGGTACAACGATCTTCTCTTCGACCATATCCCTCAGTTCTTCTTTGTTCAGGTCAGTCAGAGCACCATCTGGTCCGTTAATACACTGCTTGATTGCATTTTTAAGATTGGCCCCCTCGTCCATCTCCTCGATGAGCTGTAACACCAAGAGAGTCTTCTTCATCTGGCGTACCTCCGGCAACTAGAAAATTTGTCATTTCCTCATTACTCTTCTGTGTGGACCATTTGACTCACCTCGTTTCGTTCGGACGCAAGACCATGCTTTTCTTGTAGTTCTTCAATTGGAGTCTTATAGTGTAACTCGAGGAGTAAAACTCCCAATGCAAATAGATATGGTACATTTGTGTTGACGGTGCGGACCTCTGCTGTTATCCGGGTCATAAAATGTGGCCTCAAAAATGGTTTATCGGTAACTACTCTTCCATCTACGTCTTGTATAAACAACACGTCGTTTTTGCCCCAGTTCTCCGGTAGCCAAGGAGTTTGGTAGAGTTGCAAGACGCTGGATGCAAGCTGCAGTCCAAGTCTTGACCGATTTTGAATTCGCCAGATTTTCGAGGAGAGTAGCTCTGCCAGCGAAGTTACCTTAAGGCACTGGGATGGGAAATATGGCGTCGTTGCTATTCTGATTTCATGACGGGCGTCCATCTTTCGGACGAGAACACCATACCAAGAATCTTTCCCTTTTGTTGTAATTATTTCGGCACACAAATCATCAATTTCAGTTTGTGTATTTGCTTTTTCCCCATCCAGCACATTGGCAAACCTGACTTGTCTCTGAGCTTTAGATGTTGAAGTGATCGGTAAGTTGGACGTGATGATTTGGTCCCCCTTTGGTTGAGATTTTGGATCACAGTTCCTTGGACTCCGCGATCGGAAAATCTCCCTAAACCTCTTCTTTCCCCCCAAATCTTTCTCAGCTTCTTCGTCCACGGTCAAAACTTCGCATTTCGCCTTTTCCGGAATTGATATCGTTGCCGATTCTTCGACTACAGCAATATCCATCTCCAAGTTCGTCCAGGGTAAAGGACCCAGGTCAGTAGATGGAGCATCAAAGCCAAAGAGGACCCGAAAATTGGGCATGCGAAACTTCTTGCATGTTGCTGGCACACCTATCACGAGATTCGCGTTGTGGCGCATTCCGCAAAGACACTCCTTCCCCAACAACTTTTTTCTCAAGGCATCTGCAATTACCAATGCATGTGTCCGAATCAAGGTGTGATGTATAGCCGATCTTTTTGTCGTCCTAGATTCACTTGCCATGACATCTCCCCGTGTCAGGTTTACAAGAAATAGATTTAATTTCTCGGCCTTGGCTAACTGAGCTTCAATTTGATCTTGTTTCACAGCTAGCATTAGACGTTGCCATTGCCGTTTCGTAGTATGCTTCTTTGGATCTCGGGCCTTTAGAATATCAGCTAGGCTCCTGAATAACTGAGACTACACTCACAGCAACCTTTTCAATGGTGGATTGAATTTTAGCAAGAACTTCCTCAAGTTCCGTTCTAGTATCGGAGAACTGCATCATCCGATTGAAGATTTCATTGACTGACAATCCTCCTCTTCCCATCGTGGGTCATCAGGCGCACTCATCATTTCTACTACCTCCGCTTGAGTACGACTGGATTGTTCCGAAGCGGCGTTGACGAGGCATTTGGCGCTGTCTTCAAAAGTTGCTTTTTCCCTTTTGATTTGGCGGAACAGCTGTTGGATGAGGAGCTGGTAGTGGCAAAAATCTTTGATAACCTTGTTGTTGTTTAGTAGTTGCGTTAACTCAACAAGGCTGGGAGAATTTGAATCATACCCCACGCTCTTCGGCGTAAAACTTCAGTCCTTCTATCAGGAGCGGAAACCCCTCGAGAACAATACCGGCAATCTCAAAGCCAGACATCGCGCCGTCGCGTATTGTAGTCAATCAGTACTATAACAAAATCAAGAGCTAAAAACCTCATGATCGAAGAATGAGGTTAGTTAGCTAAAATTTCCCCGGATTCGGCGTTAGTTGGCGCCGATATGCCGGTATGCAGATAAGAAATACCCCGCTCTATGCAGTCCAATCTGTCCAACCAGTCCGTCTTTGGACGTGGCTGACGAGGGAACATTATTAAATATAAGGCTGAACCATGAGAAAGTTTTGATCAACTCATCGTTGCTCCTTTGTCAAAGTAGCGCTGGGATTTTTTAACGTTGCAACGTCAAAGTCACAGAATCGGCTCCATAACACACGGGACAGCTTCAGAACACAGAGGACGGCTTCAACGACGTAGTGAGTGCTTTCTTTGGTAACGTTCGACCGCACCCCCACTTCTACCTCATTTCTGACTCCCCAGTTCAGCTGCTGGCGAACGGCTAGCCTTATGTAACTCCGAAAATTTCACGGCTGATGTTGATACTATAGCAATGGAGCCTTTGCCATTGACCGCCATAGAGGAAGATGAGCCCGTGGTCGTGAATGATGAATCTGAATCACCTCGCAGAAATCAGATTGAAGCAATCTCAATTCTATACTTCGAAGCTTTAGATAAACTGAAAACATTGTCACATGATTCGGAAAACTTTCAAGTTGAAGGGGACTTGGATGATATCAGATCCCGACTTTCTATTTGGGCCGGCAATCATGGCGCACACAGGCCTCAGACAGATCGCCTATCCTTGGACCACCGCCTAAGAGAAGCTCTCGAATTACACCAAGAGGTTAGAAATCACTTTACTGAGTTTATCCGAGGCGTTGACGATGGTAAGGACTTTATTTTCATATCTGGGGCGCTCCTCAGCAAGCACACCAAGACAAAAACCCGCGGCGTTGTTATCTGTATACTAGAAACAAATTCTCTTGTCCTTGTACCACACTTAGGGGATTCTTGTATGAAGAGAAGAGTGTTTCATACAAGTTTTTATAATGACCTCTCAGCTCAGATGGTGGAATATTATATAGATTCTAACACTTCTTACAATAAGAGGCTGACAAATACCAGGAATCGCAATTGTCACTGGAAACGAGATCACACCCGATATCAACGACAGTTATTCTTCTTCGAGTGGGTCAGCTGACTCGCTGACATTGAGCCAAAAAGCGTTAATTGCACCAAGTCCATCTCAAACCGAAATGACGCCCATTGAAGTATTGACGCAAAACTTGAACAACATCATTACGAGCCTCTACAAATTCTCACTCACTCTACAAAACCCTTCAAAGCGCGATCTTACTGCAAAAGCAGCAAAAATTGACGTCTCGTTCTGGATTAAACTCGACCTAAGGCATGTTATGGACAAATTTCCTAAATGTGATAATACTCAACTGCTCCAAATTCTGGCCCAGGGAAACACCAAACGTAGGCAGCTTTTCAAATATCATAAGCGCCACAGAGACAAAATTGAGTACTTCAAGGAGTCAAAGAGCCAAAATATCGAGGGGCTACTCCCTAACCAGCGAGAACGTATAGCTGAAAAGCCCGGTTCTTTGCCTCCCGTTGCCCCAACAATTAGGACTGGTAAAACACAGCTAACCAAAACAACGGTATCGATTGTAAAACCTTTTATGCCTGCAATTGCCGTGTCAATATCAGGCAGGAGCCAGCGAACTCGCATATCCAATAAATCTTCGGCGACGAGCAACAGAGTCCTGAAAATTCCACCTCCGCCAGATGATGCAAAAGGCTTTCTAGCTCCATTCATATGCCCATATTGCTACCAGATAATTGCCCCTCCTGGAACTGGAAATTGGGAGTATGCCTTCAACATTTCTCTGTACATAAATCTATACTGACTCCGTGGACAGAATTCATGTCATGGATGACCTGCACCCATACATTTGCACGTTTGGAAATTGTGCTTCTGCAGCAAACCTTTACGACAGATTTACGGATTGGAGCAACCATGAAATGAACATTCATCGCCGAGAATGGTATTGTAATATTTGTGATTTAGTATATGAAGCACGAAGCGAATTTTTGGTCCATCTGGAATCAGCTCACAAGGAATTGCTGACTACCGAAAGTCATCTGAAGGATATGGCAGCCATATGTGAGCGAATATCAACAAGTGAGGAGGATTGCCCACTGTGTGACAAATTTTCTGGCAGGGGGCCGGACCTCCAAAGACACCTGGCTCGCCATTTGCAAGACCTGGCTATGTTCACACTTCCCAAAATCGAGCTGGGGAAGAAAACGACTCTGAAGACACAAACTCCCACGTTGCTGTTGCTCGTGGTCCAAATAGTGTGCAAAATGGTGACACTCAAGCTGATTTGTTGAGGATACCTTGGGAAAATTTGGAAGAAGTGAACAACAATGACGATTTGGAACATCTGTATGCACAGGTGAGAAAGCAATTGGAGGAAGACCCAATCATTCCCCAAAACCTTCGTTTAGACTGGTCGCAATATCCGGATAGTGAAGCTTCTTGGAATGACGAGTGGGGTTTTGTCCTCACCGGCACCCAACATGAGGCCGCCCAGCCCCTTCCCCTGGAGATTAAGGTATGGATTCCTTTTGCCGAATTCCCTTCGAGGATATGTTGATGTATTTGTTGCTTTTGTTTCATTCTTGGAAGCTTGTAAAGGTTCTTTTTGAATAACAAGGATCATTCTTATCATAGGTTAAACGTCGTCATTGGGCTGAGATCATCTTTGATAATCGGTCGCATTTTGTAACGGAGTTAAGACATCGACGAAGGTGAGCAGAGCCAACTACTTCTTGTATTGTTTTTTGTTGTGTCAAAGTGTTAGGGGAGTAAATAGTGGGTCCCTTTGCAAGTGGGCCCGGGGGGGGGGGGGGGGGGGGGGGGGGGGGGGTCTAATTTAAAGAGTAGTGTGAGGGAGGGATGAAAGCTGGGTAGCTTACTGATCGCTTGCCTAGTTCGAAATGTTTTGGGCCACCGATGCTGGATCGGGACTTGGCTGTTTTGTCGGGATCCAGGGAACTGCTTCAATTGTGAGTTTGACGGTTCTTCTTCAGATTCTCGTCTCTAGTTTGGGACTTTCGTTTACCCTTTGCTCTAACATAGGGCTTGTGGATAAACGTACTTCTGAGATACTGCTTAGTCTACAAGTGGCGGACTTCTTTGTCTTTGTTGATATCCTCTTCTTCGGCTCCCTTTCTCTTCGAATTACTGTGCCTTCATTTATCTGACAACTGGCTTCTGTAGGTCATTCGACAAAACCCAACTTTTGTGCTACCTCCACCCGGATGGATACGATGTAACCCGTCTTCTCTGTCGATGGATCGACCCCTACTCTAATCCTTTGAATTCCTCTTACGGCGTACAGGAATTATGTGTGAGGAGGCGGGGAGCTGCGTTACAGTTTCGGAGGTGGTCGGAAAACCATACAGAATTGAGGTTATGGGCTGCGTTATTTTTTAGAACCTGGGAACGTAAGTAGTATTTTTAGCTCTAACGTTACCTAAGGGGAATCTTATGTTTCTAAAGAAACGGGGAGATGGAGATATGCTGATAACCGACAACAAAAAATAGGAATGGTACTTTTCCACGCCTCCTTTGTAGCTCTCAAAGCTCGTTGCCCGCTTACCGTCAAGATAAACCCCGATGATTACAAGCTCTATGGCGAGACAATAACGTTTAAAGCGTAGTTACTCTCCTCCCCCCACCACCAGTCTACTCGCTCTCTTCACAAGTCTAAGAGAGCTCAAGTTACTTACTACTATACTAACTCCAAACAGCCAAATCATCGATGACGGCTTCGAACATTCGCTCGCTGTTATTCAAGAAAATAAAACTGGGAGTATCCGGCTCCATGCCGCTGTTTGGAATGGAGAATTGAGGAGGTGCCCAATTTGGACTACTTTTAGTAATTTACTCCCTTATTCCCCATCTTCCCTTTTCTAACTCCTCAATTTAATCTGCTATCTCACCCTTTTGAAAAATACTCGAAATTGATAAGGGTATCTGTCACATAGTAACCCACCAAGTCGCCTCGCCCAACTGGATGTCGCGTCTCGGTCGTCACAGATTCATCCTCAAACATCTAGAACTCTACGTTTTCTGTACAACTTATAATAAGAAACACCAGATGCGTAGAAATGGTGGGTTTGAGATATATTTTGTCAAGAGCAAAGGTTGGTTAATCCTATCAAGGCGGTCTTTCTGTTCGATGCCTACTTGTTTCCATTGTCTTATTCGAATCTCCCACTGGTCATTTGAAACCTGCTGATGGGAATACTATTGTAGCCGCAGACAGATTTAAAGATATCCTCTGCATAGACTTTGATAGTGACTCAGACCCGGGATCGGAAATCATTGAGCCACTGATAACATGGGCAGATAAGAGTGAGGGATAGAGCTTGGTCTAGTGGTTAGGGTACTGTGAGAGTATACTCAGTTTGCGCTTTATTATTACTTTGATGTTGCATGTTACTCCAACACTCAAGGGGCAGGACGAAGTTAAACTACAAGCAAGGTTCTTATTAAGTGATTGCTCTTACATTACAGCGGGTTGTTACACCTCTTTTATCTAGACTCTCCGGATCGATTTGTTTTTGTGTTGCTTCCATCTTCCTTTAAATATCAATAACCGTCACTTTCACATACCACCCCTCTTTATCTTGCTCAACTTTCGTTCAGTCCGTGCCAAGGAAACGCAGTGTAATAAGTTCCTTGAAGAGCTCAATAACGGAAATCTTTTTTCGGTCGTAGAAACTGCGACGGATATTTGAGAAATAACCTCTTGGATAATCCTGTTCAAATCAATTCAAACCTCCCTGCTCAGAGTCAGTTGTTTTCTTTCGAGAGTATTTGTACCGTTGGAAAGGCTTGAACCTTTGATTACACACGTGAGACTACATCTGACATAAAGCTTTGAGATCCGAGAATGGAGATCATGCAATTTTTAAGCATTTATGTACCTGTTCAGGAGAAATTTATGAAAGTGTCTGATTTAATCAACTTAATTGCCTAGATCAAGCATCAGATAACAGCTTGATTCCCGGCACTCTCTTCATATCACTAGTTTAAATCTCCGAAGTACTTCGATACCAATTTAGTAAGCAGAGGTTTTGAAAAGAGTGTATTTTCTTTACTTGGTCGAGTGAACATTCGAAGGAGCTAAATGTCCTCGTTGGCAATGTATGATATAGATGTTCGTTGAATAATATAATTTCCGGGCATAGTTGTTTTAATCTTTCGCTAAATTTCAAACTCTGTGATCGTCCCGTATGATATAAAATTAAAATCTTATAAGTCCAGTTGGCTCGGCGTCTGACTAATTTCAATCTCATTTAATAAAAAGCATATAGATAAGACGGCTTTGAAATTTAGTCCGGTCAACAACTGAAGCTTTTCAATATCTAGGATGCTTTGGTATAACTCCAATTAGTAGATTCTATTCAGAAGGCATATTCTTCAGATTGGCTTACCTGTTCCAGTAAATCTTTTAGAATGATTCCAGTCTTCTAGAAAGCCAGTGTAACATTATTCAGTGGATCTTATTCAGACAACTCAATTTCTTTGCTTGAACAGCTTGAGATAAAAAAACCCTTGTTTATAGAATGAATTTCTTTTTCCTGGATAATTAAGAACCCTATGGTTCTGTAAATGCGATTCAGATTATATTACCTTCTAGCTTGCGCGGCTGAGGTCTAAAATACCTTTGTGATAATTTCATTTTTCTAAAAAAGTCGGTATAACTTTATTCAGCAGATGTTCTTCAAATAATACAACGTTTGAGTTGGTACAGTACTAGGTGATAAGTCTGAGCCATTTAAGCGAGCGGCGGGTTCCCCCACCATCACCATCTCTACAAAAGAGGGTGCATCACAAGTAATACACACTGGAATTAGATAAGAAGTTGCTACAAAGAACCCCTCAGGTCTAGTCTACATTATGAGCTATCTAACTCAAAAAAGTAACTAAAAATAAGCCTAGTACTTTATATGCCACCTATCCGCCGCGATACAGGCCTCTATTCTAGAGGGCATACTCTTATAGAGACAGTTAAAGGAGCTTTTATCTAAAGTATCCCAGGCTGCTTGTAGAGCACTTTCAAGCCTTTGCCTTGAATACTCACTCTTAGAAGTGTCTATAGCTATATCAGGGAACATCTCAAAGACTCTTACTTTAAGGATCTACCAAATGTGCTCGATCGGGTTAAGATCCGGGGAGTAAGGGGGCCAATTCTTAACTATGTCGATCCTATACTTTGAAAACCACTCTTTAACCTTGCTAGCAGTGTGAATAGAGGCATTATCTTGCATAAAGAGATACCCCCCGCTCTCCTCTAACTTCTCGAACTGTGGTTTCACTTCAGCCTCGAGGACCTCCAAGTAGCTTTCCGCCGAGTACCCATGCTTCGTAGACTCAAAATCTCGATCCATAATATAGAGATTAGATCGCGCGTTATCCCAGAAGCAACCCTAGACTATAACCTTCATATTCTTCTTATAGTCATAGGCCTGGACCATTTCCCGGTTCCAGACTTGGTTCGCAGTGCGGAACACCTATTCTGCTCTTTTACCCCGCCCCTGCTCTACCGAACACTCATCGCTCTAACATATTAAGCCCTATTCCTCCTTAGTTATATGCCTCTACTTTAGACACTATGCTAGACGTTTAGCAGCATTAACCGCGGTGAGTAGCGGGCAGCGTCTAGCCCGCCAGTTCGTGATACCGTTGTCGCTGAGAATCGTCTTAAGGGTAGTCGTCTTAAAAGTAAGCTGGCATGCTGTAATGACCTGTGCGTAGGTGTCCTTAGGATTAAGTCGGACGTGTCGTAGTATATGTCGTACGTCTGCTTCGGAGTATTCTTTTGGCCTACCTATTCGTGGTAGGGAGTCGCCGTCGATGCGGAAGTCGTCGAGGGAGAGGGTGCTTCGTACTGCTCCGCGGGAGACATCGAGGACCGTAGCCATCTCTTTTTCTTTGGCTCCCTTGTAGGCCATGCCAGCGATGCGGCCTCTTTGGTAGGGTGATAGTTCGCAATTGAAGTCTCTTGTCTTCGAGATGTCAGCCAGAGGCTTACGGATTGGAGGCATATTGAGAAAGATGTGTGTGTAGGAAAGAAGAAGGTTGGGGAACGCGTCGCGTTATTTAAGTGGGTTTTACGCCGCTCGCTTAAAATGGCTCAGACTTTCCGACTGGTACTGTATATAGTAATATGAAGAGTAGCACTTCTTTAATTCATGAATTGGAATCTCCCGGAGGACTTTATACAATTTCAGTTAATACAGTCAGTTACGAATTAACCTTTAATTTAGACACTTTTTTATAAACTGAGCTTTTTTTACTTATAGGGTTTCTTCCTCTTTTTTCTTGAAGATAGAAAACTAAAGTATACTAAAAGAAACGAGATATAGTTAGAAAGAAGCCCTATATCTAACTATCTCACCTCTCTATATATTATTCTTTCTAAGTAAGTATAATAAGAATAAACTAAGTAATAGCTAATGCTTTGAAATACTCCTTTTCTTATAAGATTTTTAGAAAAAATTTTAAACCCCCTATTAAGTTTAAGTAGGTTCTACTAAGACTCTACAAAAATTAAAACAGAAATAAAAGTATCTGTTTTATACCTAAAAAGCTTATAAAGTAGAATACAAGGTATAAAGTTCTTGTTTCAATCTCTCTAGAATATAATAGTATAAGTTGTTATTTAGTAAAGAGCTAAAGAGCATCTAAAAAGAGGGGGAATTAGGGGAAATCGACGTTTTTAAAACGACGGTTTATAAAAAAAAACTTTAAAATTCAAGCTCAAATCGCAACTGACTGTAGGTGTTGTTTACACGAGACGACTTTCTAGTATGAATGAGTCGGAAAGGTCAATGTTTATGAGATGCAATTTCATTTTTCCTTCATTGTGACGGTTGCATAGTTAGGACTTCCAACCTATCTTAACTGAGAAGCTTCATTCATATTACATCCCCAAAGAAAATAACGAGAAAAAACCGTGCCTTGTAATATTCCTACAATCTTTTAAAAACGCAAAAACGCAGACCAACTCCACGCGATCCCCAATCTAAGAAAAGCAGACCAGCGGAGCAGCAGAACCAGGCTGCGAAATTACAAAGCACGCCCCTTTCCCTTGCGATCACCAGAAACAGCAGCAGAACCGGCAATCTCCTCATCGTCCTCCTCATCCTCATCCAAGAACTCCTTGATACCAAGGGCTCGCTTGATATCGTCGAGGTTGGTGACCAGGTCATCGTCCCCCTCATCACCCGCAACCGAGATTCCCAGGTCCAAATCCTCAATCTCCTCCTCACCAGTCTCATCTCCTCGGACTCCGACAACTCCCTCGACCCCGGCATCCTCAGCCTTCTCGTGCTCGAGGCCGAGGAGTCGTCGGATCCTACCCTCCATCTCCTCATCTCCCTCTCCGTCGAGGTCGTCACCCTCCACTACGACCTCCAAGTTGTCCTCCTCGGCGTCTAACAGGGCTCGGATGCGATCCTCGCCGGCGGTACCAAATTGCCACGAAGGGCGCGAGAAGTCGATGTGGCGGAGCCCGAGAAGAACTGACGAGCTGGTCGTTGGGCGGGGGACGACGAGGATTGGGGCGATGGGGTGGGAGCGGCGGTCGCAGAGGCGCTGCGGTGGTTGTTAGTTAGATGAAATTACGCGAAATTGAGTAGGTTTGGAATAGGGGGGATGGCGTAAGGGAACGAAAAGGGAAGGAACGTAGGTAGATTGGGGGCTGAACTTACGCGCTTCTCCACAAGAGTCTCCTGGTCACGACCCTCCATCTTCGCAACTCGTTTCTCAACGCGCTTCTTGAGATTCGAAAGCCACGTATCGAAAGGAGAACCGCACTTCTCCTGCTCCTTCTGCGCCTGGACTTGTCTTTGTGGTCGAGGTTGACTTTCGGAGGGGCGGCCAGGCACCCGAGAGGATTCTCCTGGTCGTGGAGGCGTAACAACTGGTAATGGTTCGCGCTTCTTAGATGTGGTGCTGAATCGTCGTCGTCCTTCGAATGATGAGCTGTATCGTGGATGGCGAGAGGACTCGGAGGTTGTTGTGGTGGTGGGTGGTGGGAGATTTGCGTGTTTGAGACGTGGTGTTGGTGGTGGGAGGGAGGGAGTCGTCTCTGCCTTTATTCAAATATTAGATTTCTTTTCCACACAAACCGCCAAAGAGCCATCAAGCACCGCACCCGAAAAATCAAGCGAAATGTTTAAGAAAAAGGGGAAACTTACAGCATTCTCAGCCGCGTACTCCTCCTCAAATCTCTCCACCAGCCTCTCCGACTTGCTCTTACCCTTCCCCTTTCCACTTTGCTTGGATTTCTCCAAAGCACTACCCATCGCGGGACTCCAAATTACTTGCTCGCCCTCGCTCAATTCCTCTGGTGTAGCTCCATCTCCACCCTGATTCATATATTTTTTCATGGAGCTGCGCACTCGCTTTTCTTGAGCTTTGTTTCCCTTCTCGACCTCGGCCTTGGTATGTTCGATAACGGCAGTGTGAAGAGCCTTGGGGCTCATGCCCATAGGGGCTTTATTTGTATATTTATTGGTGCTAGCACCTGTGTTGGTATTGGTATTTGGGGTGCTACTCCACGGTGCTGCCGCAAAAAAACTATTAAATGGTGAAATACCAGTGGTATCACCTGGAGAAGGAGTTTCTTGCATAGCAGCGGCTCCACAATAAAAGGGACCGCTTGATGTATCTGCTGCTGCTGCTTGGGTGTCTGCGCTTCGAACCTTGCGATGAAATGAGGGACCTGCGGCGGCCGGTGGTGGTGTGATGATCCCTTGGAGCGTTTCGAATGTTGCCCTGGTGGGTGCTGCTGGCGGGTCCTCGAGGAAATGTGGCTTGTAGGACTTGGAGGGGGGGTGTGT
>LLEY01000337.1:0-22157 GCA_001414485.1 Calycina herbarum | reverse complement strand
TGTACACCGCATACGTATTCCGTATACGTATATACAAAGAGTCCTTTGTACACCGCATACGTATTCCGAATGCGTATATACAAAGAGTCCTTTATACACATGTGTATATAACTAGGTCCTGGGATGTTTACCCAGGACACATATACACACACACATACACACACACACATACACACACACATATACACACACACATATACACATAATTTATACCCTTGACTTCTGCCTTCTGCCCTCTTACGTGACCATTTTAACATAAAGTCTATTAAAATTTCGCTCTAGATTCGGTTTAGAACTAGTAGTAGCTTTAGGAATCCTTATCGTACGTCTCTCTAAGCCTTATTCCTTCTATAAGCGTTATAATTTCGTATAAACCTTCGAACGTCTTATAATATCTAAGACTAGAAGTATTATCGTAAGAGAATCTAGACTATGTTTTCTCGTCTAGGGTAACTATAGAGCTTAGAATCGTATATAGATTAGATTATTTTCGTACGTAGTTCTTCGTTATTTAAAACCTATAACCGGTCCTAGAACCTTAGCTTTCCTTCGTTTGTAATTATATATTTAGACATCGATATCTTAAGCTTTAAGCTAGTAGAGAACGTTCTTTTACCTTATTATATAACGTCCTTTATTACTTAAAGATTAGCGTCTACTTTCTTAGCTATTATCTAGAGTTCTTAGAGAGTCTTTTCGTTATCTAGGACTATCTCTTACGCCTATATAGCTTCTTATATCTATACTAGGTTTGCTTTTATAATCCTTAGAATCTGTTCTTCTTCGTTTATAAACTTAAGTAGTTACTTTATATAATAATCGATTCGTTCGTCTATAGCGTTATCTAGTATATCTTATTCTTATTATAAAAGAGCGTCTACTTAAATATTATCTTTCTCTTTAATATACGTAATAGTAAAGTTATACTTTGAAAGAGCTAGAGACTATCGTATTTGTCGTTTTATAAGCTTCTAAACTATATAAAGTACTCGAGGTTCTTATAATCTATTTAAATTTTAAAGCTATCTACGCTTTATAACTCGGGATTCTAAGCCTCTAAACACTATATAATAGCTAGTATCTCTTTATTATAGATTTTATAATTATATTTAGTAGATAAGTTATTTTTTAAAAAGAAGGTATAGAGTTATAAGAGTCCTTCGTCGTTATATTATATAAGCACGCTACTAATATACTAGCTAGAAGAGTCTATTTCTATAATCGTTTATCTTTCGTACTCGAATCGTATAAGAGCTAGGGCTATAGTAAATACGTGCTTAAGTCGTTTAAAGATATCTTAATATTCGTTTATCTACGTAAACACGTGTTCTTTATAAGTAAGTTCTATAAGAGGTCTTATAATATTAGAATAGTCTTTAATAAAGTTTTAGTAGAAGTTTATAAAGCTAAGAAAGCTTTATATAGCTTTAACTATTATAGGTACTTCTTAGTCTAGGATTGCTCTTATCTTTTCTAGATCTATTTCTACCTCTAAGTTAACGTTAAGGATAAACCCTAGATACTTCGTCTATATAACTAAGAATTTATATTTATTAATATCGAGAAAGAGTCTTATATCTTTAAGCTCTTTTAGAATACGCTTAACTTATTCCTTGTATTCTTCGAGGGTTCTGTCTATAAAGATTAGAATATCGTCTATATAAGTAGAGTAGAAGTTATTAAGGTATTTTTATAGTATCTAGTTAACGTATTTTTAGAACGTACTTAGTATATTTACAAGTTTAAAAAGAGTAACTAGCTATTTATTAATCTATATCTTATATAAAAAGCTGTCTTCTATTCGTCTTCTTTTATAATCTTAATTCTATAAAAAGCCTAGCTTATATTAAGTTTTATATACTATCTTACCTTACTAGCTTATTATAAGGTTTCGTAGACTAGAGGAAGTAGGTACTAGTCTTTTTATATAACTTTGCTTAGTATATAGTAATTAATATAAAACCGTAGATCTTCTTCTAGCTCTTATATAAAGAGTATAGAGGCAGTAGCAGAAGAGTTACTAACTCGAATATAGCCTTTATCTATATACTCTATAAGCGTTCTTCGAAGAATAAGAAGTTTATCTAAAGATATATTATAGAGTAGTCTCTAAGGAACCGTAGCTTCCTTTCTATCTTCCTTCGTAAGTTCGATCTAGTAGTCTATTCTATCGCCTTATAAAGAAGATACTTTATCTAAGTCTTTTAAGTAAAAAGCGCTAAGATAATCCTAAAACTGTAGTAGTAGCTTCGTTTAAGAATCTGTCTTCGTCTTCTTCGTCTTTTTAAGTACTTTAGTAATATCTTATAAGCTAGCTAAGAATACTTATATATTTCAACGAGACTTATTTATTATTATTTAGAAGGCTCTTATAAAGACAGGCTAGTAATCGACAGAGGAATTTATATAGCAGCCGGCTTCTAGCCTTTTAGCTTAATTTATATAAGCGTATTCGTTAAGAAGATAAAGTATTTAGAAGTAGAACTATTAATTCGAGCGTCTTATTTAATAATCTAGAGGAGGCTTAGAATTATATTATTTAATTCTAAGTAAGGAACAATATAGAGAAACGACCTAGCTTCGTAGTATCTATTAATATCTAAAGAGATAGCGGCGACTTCTATTACTATGTCTTCTAAGAGAGTATTAAAGCTAGAGAGCTCTTAAGAAGAGATAGGAATACGCTAAAGGTTATTCTAGATAGTAAAGGAGGAGCTAATAAGTCTATATAATAAATATCTAGAGTTAAGAAGAGTTTTTATAAAACATTCTTTATTAACTAACGTAGAAACTAAAAACAGAGAACTGTCTATTTGTTAAAATAGTTACGTAAGAGGACAGAAGGCAGAAGGCAGAAGTCAAGGGTATAAATATATATATATGTATGTGTATGTGTATATGTGTGTATGTGTGTGTGTCCTGGGTAGACGTCCCAGGACCTAGTTATATACACATGTGTACAAAGGACTCTTTTGTATATACGTATGCGGAATACGTATACGGTGTACAAAGGCCTCTTTGTATATACGTATTCGGAATACGTATGCGGTGTACAAAGGACTCTTTGTATATACGTATTCGGAATACGTATGCGGTGTATAAAGGACTCTTTATATATACGTATGCGGAATACGCTACAAAACGCCACTTCCGTAAACGGAATACGTATGCGGAAGTATATGTAATTAATATATAAAACTTAACGCGTTGCTCTAGAGTGCTCTAGACACATCAGAACCGCGAGGTCACGTGGTATTCTGACTAAGCTTAACTTTTAGGTCTATATACACTTAAGCACTTATGTCTAAGTATACTAGATACTAATATATTATTATAAGAAGTCTCGTTTATAGCTCTTCGTTATAGCTTTCGTTATAGTACGTATAAGCTATAAGGAGCTGAAGTCTTACTATAGCTCTCGTTATATCTTTCGTTATAGATCTACGTATTCTCTAAGGTGATTACCGAGGTAGTTCTTAGGATTACGTAAAGTTACGTTTTATACGAAGGTCGGTAGACCGAGTACTCTTTAGATATAAACCGTTATACTAACTATAAAGGTATCGAGTTCGACGGTTGATATATAGGTAAAGAAGACAGCTATTATATTATATTTACTTAGAGATAAACTTGTTACTTATATCAAAGATATTAAAGTAAAGTAATAAGATTAATAACTAAAGTTAAGTATAAAGCTTCTATTTAATAGTAGATGTACTAGTCTTATATAGGACCTTCGTCTTCTAAGTATATCGCCTCCTTTTACCTATATCGCTTATATCGCTCGCGATCTAGGTAATATAGGCGATTATATTATATAACTATATATAACTTCTAATAATCCTATAATAGTAAGATCCTAGAATTCTTAAATATTCTACGTATTACTAATTCCCTTTTATATTATCTTCTATTTCTTAGACGTTATACCTTATTCTATTAGAGCGCTGTTTAGACTACTTACTATATTCTATAATTCGTAATACTATCCTCTTCTTAAACTAGCGTGTCCTTATACTTAAGTATAACCTAAGAAATATCGTTAGAAGACTAGTAGCCTTTCTTTCCTTCTATTATATTATTAACACCTATCTATAAAAATAGACTTAAATAATATAGAATTCTAAATACTCTTTAAATCGAACGATTAAGACGCGAAATAATTCCCTATACTTAATATATTTATATAAAGACCAGTTGTTATTATATTAGCGTTATTAACAGTTCTAAGTACTCTAAATATACTAGGAAGAGTAAGCCTTATAATATCGAGGAACAAAACCGAATACTCTTACTTTTCGAGTAGGAATCTATTAATACCTAGAAGCAGCGACTATAATAAAAAGAGGAGATCGCTTATAAGGTTTAAGAAGAAGCTATATAGATAATTCTCTAACTATAAAAACAACAACGCTTCCTTACTAAGTAGGAGTAGAAGATGCTCTGTCGTAGCCTTTTAACTCTATAAGAGCTTAATAAGGTAGAGAAGAGAGAAAAAGAAAAGAAGGAAAAAGAAGAGAGAGAGTAAAGAGAGGTAGAGGTTCTCTACCTAGTAGTTCTATCTACTTCTATTGATTCCGTTTCTAAACTAGGTCTTAACTTAGTCTTTTTAGAGGCTTTCTCTTCTAACTATAAGATATAGATAAACCTAGGTTTTACTAGTAGAATTCCTAAAGTTCTACTAAGTACTAGTTAAAGTTGCTTTTTAGCTCCTAGGTGTTTTCTAAGTATAAGTAATCTATTTATTTTATTAAGTACTTAATTTTACCTCTAATAATATAGTAGTCTAAAATTCTTTCGACTTTGTATTTAGCGTTTAAGTTAAGTAGTTAGATTTCTATAAGTAGAGCTAGTAGTACTCCTAGTAGTACTAGTTTAAGTAGAGATATATAGAATACTAGGTATATGTTTATAGTCTATAGTAGTACTAACTTATAATTCAAAGGTCCTCTAACTCGCTTAATCCTAAATAGTCCTAGTTTCTTATAGTCTAGTTTATTACTTAGTCTTTTAGTATTAATATTTTTTTATACTAAGTAAATTTTATCTCTCTCTTTTAATATTAGCTTCTAACTACGTCGTTTATTATAGTAATACGCGTTTTATTCTATTACGAACTATAAATCTTCTACTAGTTCCTTATATAGCCTTTTGATTTTTAAGACCTAGATTTAAGTAAGTTAGTTATCTATTATCGAAGTTAATAGCTCTTAATATACTATTAATTTATATTTAAAGTTAGTATAAAATAGTATAACTAGTATTATTTCCGTTATTAAACTATTATAAGCGAATTATACTACTAGTAGTAATTTAACCTAGTTACTCTACTAGTAGTAGTTTATATAATAACAAAGGTATATTTTAACTACTTAATTTATACGTTTATTTCCTCTATTCGTCTATAGATAGAAAGTATAATAATATATAAATAAATAGTATAAATATAAGAGATTAAGTATAATTAATATCTAAAGAAAATACTTTATAAATAATTTATATATTAGTATCTAGTATACTTAGACATACGTGCTTAGGTATATATAGACCCAAAAGTTAAGCTTAGTCAGAATACCACGTGACCTCGCGGTTCTGATATGTCTAGAGCACTCTAGAGCAACGCGTTAAGTTTTATATATTAATTACATATACTTCCGTATACGTATTCCGTTTACGGAAGTGGCGTTTTATAGCGTATGCCGTATACGTATATATAAAGAGTCCTTTGTACACCGCATACGTATTCCGTATACGTATATACAAAGAGTCCTTTGTACACCGTATACGTATTCCGAATGCGTATATACAAAGAGTCCTTTGTACACCGTATACGTATTCCGAATGCGTATATACAAAGAGTCCTTTGTACACCGTATACGTATTCCGAATGCGTATATACAAAGAGGCCTTTATACACTGTATACGTATTCCGCATACGTATATACAAAGAGTCCTTTGTATATATATGTATATAACTAGGTCCTAGGACGTCTACCTAGGACATATATACATAGATATATGCACATACATATATATACACATATACACATATATACACACATAATATATATATTTATACCCTTGACTTCTGCCTTCTGCCTTCTGTCCTCTTACGTAACTATTTTAACAAGATTAAGTAAAAATAATATCAGATATAATTCTATCTTAGTATCTAGTATACTTAGAGTTATATGCTTGAGTATATATAGACCTAAAAGCTAAGCCTAGTTAGGATGACTAAGCAGCTACTGATTTCCGACGCGTCTAGAACGCTCTAAAAGCAACGCGTTATTTTCAGATATTATTCTCTTTATTCTTCTTTATTCTAAAAAACTTCTTTATTCTAAGACTACTTCCGCATCCGGTATCCTTTCCGCATCTAGTATCCTTTCCGTATCCGGACATCACTTCCGCATCCGGACATCCGCATCCGGACATCACGTGACATATCCGCATTCGGAATCCTTTGTACATATATCTATATAACTAGGCCCTAGGACAGACAGACACACACATATATATAGAGACACACACACATATATAGAGACACACACATATATATAGAGATACACACATATACACAGAGACACACACACACATACATATACATACACTTATAATATATATCCTTGTCTTCTATCTTTTATCCCTCTTACGTAACTATTTTACAGCTTCTTTCCCTTATAGCTCTTTTTATAAGAAGTAGAGCTTATAAAAGCTTCTTCTTCTTTAGACTCTTGTTGTTTCGATTTATCTATAAGATTAGAGAATAGATTCTCTATAATATAAGAGTCTATGTTATTTCGAAGAGATTACGTTATATTAGATATAATACTTTCATAGTCCTCGCTTAGGTTATTAAGTAACTAAGCTATAACTACTTGTTAAGAGAGTGTTAAGAGAGTTCTATACTCTTGGCTTTGAGTTGATTACTAAGGTATTTAACTTTATTAAGGTATTCTTCTATAGAAGAGTATTTGTCTAAAGAGGTATTAAAGAACTCTCTACAAAGTAGGAATTATAACGAGAATCCTTTAGAGCTATAGAGGTTCTTAAGTATATTCTAAGTATCTTTAGTATTAAGTTTATCTTAGATTTATAGAAGAGGATTATCCTCTATAAGTAATTATATATTACTTAATGCTTTAAGATCTTATTCGTCTTCGATCGACGACATAATACACTTAAGTTGTCCTTTCTTAGTAAGAAAGGCCTTAGTACGTATTACCTAGACCTTATAGTTAAGAGAGCCTTTAAGCTTTTGTATTATGATTTTATTATAGGTCGGCATTACTACTATGTAAAAATAGTTATATAAGGTAGACAAAAGATAGAAGACAAGGATATATATTATATATATATATATATGTCTATGTGTGTATCTGTGTATATGTCTATATATATATCTATTCTAGGGCCTAGTTATATAGATATATATACAAAGGATTCCGAATACGGATATGTCACGTGATGTCTGAATGCGGATGTCCGGATGCGGAAGTGATGTCCGGATACGGAAAGGATACTAGATGTGGAAAGGATACCGGATGCGGAAGTAGTCTTAGAATAAAGAAGTTTTTTAGAATAAAGAAGAATAAAGAGAATAATATCTGAAAATAACGCGTTGCTTTTAGAGCGTTCTAGACGCGTCGGAAATCAGTAGCTGCTTAGTCATCCTAACTAGGCTTAGCTTTTAGGTCTATATATACTCGAGCACGTAACTCTAAGTATACTAGATACTAAGATAGAATTATATCTAATATTATTTTTACTTAATATCTTATATCTATACTTTTATTCTATAGATATATTTTAACTACTTACTTTATTCGTTCGTTTCCTCTATTTATCTATAGGTAAAAAGCTATAAATAGCTTTCTTTTTACTCCTAGTTGTTTTATAAGAGCTACTTAGAATTTTAAAGTAAAGAGTTTATCTCTGTTTAAGAGAATTTCCTTTAGTAGTCTATACCTCGAGACTACCTCTTTAAGGAACGCGAAAGCTAATTCCTTAGCTATACTTAACACTATATATAGTACTAAAATTGTATATTTCGTAAGTTACTCTATAATAACTAGGATTAAGTTATACTTAATTCCTATTAACGTATATTATAAGCGAACCCGACAGACAAGCGAACCCGATACTTTAACACGTTTATATAACTACTCTACAGAGCTAACCTTTTTTCGAGACTGAATTTTTTATTCTAAATCACTCGTTCTCACTTGCTTACACTAAACAAGCCGATTTCCTTCTATGGAAACCTCTCTAAGAAGGCCTCCAGCCCTTCCGCCGCCTCTAAAAAGAGGTCCGGGTAGGGAGGGAGTATGCTCGATTCCCCCTCTCCTGAACATATAGCAACACTTCGTCTTAGCAACTACCAAAGCCCTAGAACGTAGTTCTATAGGCTAAACCTTCTTCGGAGGAACTATAGAAGCTGTAGATTGCTATCTAAGCACTGTACTCGACAAAGCTCTCCCTAACCTCCTGCTCTACCTCCGAGTCTTTTACACTTAAGTAGCTAATATTAGCCTCTTATTCTACTAAGTATACACCTCAGGGACACCTCCCCCACTACCTTCGACCTTAGAAACCCCCTCTATTATA
The DNA here is from genome assembly GCA_001414485.1 of Calycina herbarum. Lineage (NCBI taxonomy): Eukaryota > Fungi > Ascomycota > Leotiomycetes > Helotiales > Pezizellaceae > Calycina > Calycina herbarum. The sequence continues at coordinate 13,547 of LLEY01000337.1, read as the reverse complement.
TATAGAGGCGGCCCTACGCCCTCCCCGACTCTCTCCCCCTCTCTAGCTCTAAGGGAAAAATTCTCATATATATAGACTGTAAAGAATGCCTTAGCGCCTAAAAACACAACCTCGGCATTAATAACAATTCCACCTCTCTCTCTCTCTTCCTCGATAATATAGAAGAAGAAGAACAAGAACTCGCTAGCTAAACCAGACCTTAGAGTCTTTATCCGACTTCCTCCCGATTCCCCTAAAAGAGAGTACTCTACTCTTACTATCTTCCTTACTACTTTATAACCTAAAAATAGGTTATAAAAAGCTTATATAAGAGGTTCTCTCAGTTAACTCTGGATTCGCTATTATACCTAAAAACAAGGAAGCTCTAGAGGCCCTTCTAATAACAAAGAAAGCATTTATATAGACTCTATTCTTAGTAGCTAGGATCGAGACCTTATAAAACTAGGCAGTATATCGCCTATCTAAGATACCTCGGAATACTAAAGCTGTCGAAATCAATAACAAAGGAGCAATTACCTTAACTCTTGCCCCTACTACTGCCGAAGTAGTAGCTACAGCAATAAAGGAACGAATCGGAGTAGCTCCTACAAAAGTCGATATATCAAGTAAATCGCTCTCTAGCGAGGTATTCTTTACCTCTTAGACTATCTTCTTTAAAGAAGAAGAGGCTTAGAATCACGCTATCCTAGATATAACATCTCTCCTTAGAAGAAGAGTCTTCTTCAAGTCTCTCCCTAAGGTCTCTTCAGTTATTTAGTACTCTAAGTACTAGGGGTGATATAATTAAAGGATTTGTAGAAAGAACCAAAGATGTCGTCTTTGTAGTATTACTTAGTATACCGAAGACTTATATCTAGAGTGTCTAAACCATATATAATATAAGCTAAAGTGCCTATACTATAGTAGCCTACACCCCTTAGACGACCTCAGATGTCTACTTAGACTAGGAACCTTAGGAACACGCTCTACAGCTAAGAACAGAAGGAATATATACCAAGCGTGTAACGAACTACGGATTAGAAGCGAGCTCGACTCTCCCTATAGTAGCCTAGAACATGTTATTCTAGCTACCTCATAAGCGAGAGTAGTTAATTCCCCTTCTCTCTCCCCCTTTCCCTCGATACCTTCTTTACCTTAAAGAGAAGAACTCTCTAAAGACACCTCTATAGAAGAAACAGCATACGCCCTCTCTATACGAAGAACCCGGAACTCTACTATCATAGTCTCTTTATAAGTAGACAAGGACACGCGAAGAACCACTGTCTTCAAGTACTACAAATCAACGTATATAAGTCTAGCGGATACTAGGAGCTTATACTACAGCTAGCACACGCTAGGCGAGTCGACGTAGTACTTATTCAAGAACCGTATATCTACTTAAGAGAGATTAGCCGCCAGATTACAAGACGCTACCCGAACTACGACTGCTTTACACCTATATACGACTGGAACGCCGGACCTCCTAGAGTACTCTCCTTTATATATAAAGGGGCTGGGATCCTTACAAGTCAGCAGACCACTATTACTCCCTCGCTTTAATACCGAGACCTTGTTTACGCCTCGATTACTCTCTTATAAGGCCCCCCGCTATATATACTTAACGTATATAACGCTCCTCTCGGTGCTAGAGAAGCCGGGGAGGCTATTAGCCTCATTCTAGCCTCTTAATATATTTCTATAATAAATATCTTTATAGCTAGCGACTTTAATCTAAAGAGCTAGCTCTAGCAGCTAGACTTTCTAAGCCTAGAGAGTATATAAGCTCCCTCGCTTATCGACTAGATAGAGAGTAAAGGACTCTAACTCACCACCCTTTCTAGTATATAAACCCACAGCCTAAGGAACACGCTAGACCTAGCCTTCTGCTCTAGTAGCCTCTATCAAAGAGGGGCAACCTTAGAGGTTAACCTAGCCTTTAAGTATAGCTCAGATCACCTCCTAGTCCTTACTAGCCTACTGTATACTAGTAGACTAGCTAGGAAGGACTCCCCGCTTAAGCTTAGTACTCTCGACGCTAAAGTCTTTAAGACAGTACTTCAAGGAAAGCTTTAAGAGCAGTGGCTCTTTAAGCTTATAGAACAACCGGACAGGAACTCGCTTAAGACTTTGGCAGAGTTCATTATTAAGAGTGTATATAGGGCGTACCTTAGTAGTACTAAGCGAGGGCTTAGTTATAGGGGTAGACACTCTTAGTAGAATAAGGAGTGCTAATCTACAGCTACCAAGGCTAGAAAGATACGAAGGCTAGGAGCTAGCATAGAGTCTATTAAAGGCCTCTAGAGAACACTTCGAGGAGAGATCCGGAAAGCAAAGAGAGAACACTTCCGTAGCCTAATCGACAAAGCTATAAAGAGTAAGGACGTCTTTAAGATTTATAAGTAGCACTAGAGTATAGGGGTCTATAGGTCCCCTCCTTTAAAGGACTCGGCAGAGCAACTAGGCTTTACTACTCAGGAGAAACAGAAGATCCTAGTACAAGAACTACTTATAAATAAGGCAGAAGTCGGAGACATACCAACCGACACCCTAACTACCTCTACTTGTTCTCTACCTTAGACAGCTCTTACTCTACACGAGGTTAAGGAATCGGTTCTAGGAAAGGCCTCTACTGCTCTAGGGGAGGACGAACTTGTTATAGGTGTCTTTAAGACAGCCTGGCCTTAGATCTCACACCTAGTCTATTCACTGTTTAAGGGGTATATAGAGACAGGCTTCTACCTAAAGATCTTCCGCACAGCTATTATAGCTATTATTCCGAAGCTAAATAAGAAGGATAAGTCGTCTCCTCGCGTATACCAGCTAATCTCTCTACTCTCGGTTCTTAGAAAGGGCCTCGAGAGGCTTCTAGCAAAGAGAGCCTCCTAGATTGCTATCAAGTACACTGTTCTCGAACTGAACCAGTTCGGAGCTCTTCTACTAAGAGCAGCCACAGACCTTATAACCTATCTCACCTTTGATATAGAGAAAGTACTCGGGGAGAAGCAAGAGGCTTCTCTTCTTATACTCGATATCAAGGGTGCCTTTGACGCTATTCTTCTAAGCCAGCTAATTAAAAGACTCCGAGAGCAAGAGTAGCCACACAGCTTTGTAGTATAGGTTACCTCCTTCCTATCTAGCAGATCTATTAAAGTAAAGCTAGACAGAGAAATAGGAGTATCTACCCCTCTTTAGTATAGGCTGCCCTAGAGCTCGCCTATCTCGCCTATTCTCTTTATACTCTACATCTAGCTACTCTTTACCTTAGGAGTAGGCTCTCTCCCGACACTTCAAAGGTTCAGCTACGCCGACGACATTAGACTACTTGCTTTTAGGCCCTCTAAGGCAGAGAATACTATAGTCCTTATAAAACAGGTAGCTAGTATACTAGCTTAGAGGACAGAAGAGGGGATTACCTTTAATACTAAGAAGTCTAAACTTATCTACTTCTCTCGTAAGAGAAAGCAAAAGGGAAGAGGTATCCGGCCCCCTCCTTCTATTATAGTAGAAGGAAAAACAATAGAACCTATATAAGAGCTTCGGTGGCTTAGTATCTTCTTTAACTCTCGTCTTACCTTCTATAGCCACGTTAGAAGGATAGCTAGTAAGGCTACACTAGTAGCTAGTGCTTTAAAGGGAACAACAAACACTGTACAAGGCTCTCCCTCACACTTACTTAAACAAGCCACCACTGCTTATATCCTATCTATCGCCTACTTCGGAAGCGAGACCTGGTTCCTCGGACGTGCTAGGGCAAGAGAGGGCCAGGTATAGAGTATAAAAAACAACCGAATTAGCCGCTATCTTACTCTACTAGATAGAGTAGTAGCTAAGTGTGCTAGGATTATCCTCCTAGTATATAAGACTACTCCTACCTTAGTACTTCTTATAGAATCCGGCCTCCTTGCCTCTAAGATTAGTCTTATAGGTAGAAGCAAAGCACTCGAAGCTAGGACTCGACGACTCGACCTAGCTCACCTACTGAAACGTTGTACTAACAACCCTTGCTCTAAAGCTAGGCTTACTTATCGTGCTTATAAGGCTCTCTCTCTCTCTAAAGAGATCGACCCCCTCTAAGACCCACCGTGGAATAGAGGCTTTGACCGGCAAGCCCGCCTTCTAGAAATAGAGGGGCCTGACTCCGGAGGAACCAAGGACTCTTATAAAGCTAGATTCCTTGAATTCCTTGCTACTGTCCCTGATATAGACCTAGTTGTCTTCTCCGACGGCTCTTGCTTAGACGATAAGAGAACTAGCGGAGGTGTCTGTCTAACAAGAGGGGGAGCTATCCTCAACACCAAGGTTTACTCCTTCAGTACAGTACTTGAGATCTACGATACAGAGGCTAGAGCTGCTCTTTATAGACTAGAACTAGCTATCTCCTCTTCCTTCTAGCCCCTAGCTAGGAAGTGCTAGATCTGCTTTAACAACCTCGAAGTAATACTACAACTAACCTACCGGTCTTATAGCATCTTATAAGAGACCTTTAATAGAGTTAACGAGTTAGCTCTATTATACCCTAGGAAAGTTTGTACTAGGTGGTGCCCTAGTCATATTAGAATCAAAGGGAACGAGATAGTAGATAGAGCTACGAGGAGAGGCGTTCGGCTACTTTCGCTTAACTCTTTGTCTTCTTCTCCTCCTCCTTCTTCTCTACTCTGTACTACTACGCTTAAGAGAGAGGTTAAAGAGTTAGGGACTCAGCTTGCAAAGAAGCTCTGGAACACCACAGCTCCTAGTCTATACAAAGACCTAGGGCTTGTTAACTGGTCCTTAAAGCCAAAGACACTTCACCTACTAAGAGAGGTCCTAGCTCGCCTAATCGCAGCTCGCTCTAGCTACGAAGACTTTAACCTATATCACCTTCGCTTCTTCTACCTCGACACACTACTTATCTCGGGTAAGTATAAGTGTAGTAGAGGAAAAACTCAATTCCACCTTCTCTTTTGCCGGCTAGCAAATAGAGTAGCCCCGGAACTACTTATAAAGGCTAAGAGGAATCCACAACTTCTCTTTAGCCTATACTATAAGGAACTCTTTTATAAGGTCTACTATAAGACAAAGTTTTATACTAAGATCTGCCTCTTACGATACTTTTAAACTAATTAAGAACGAGAGCTGTTCCAGAAGTAGGGCTTCTCTTTAAACTATCTCTTATAAATTAGCGTACTTTCTTTTACACCTACTGTAGCCTAGGGCACCCCCCTAGCGTCATTTGCTCAACACTGGGACTTTCTAGGACCTAGCCCACGCGAGCTAGAATCCGCTTAACGTTAAATAGAAATAAATAAATAAATAAATATAACTACTCTACTAAATACTTAATATCTCTACGATAAAACATACTATAGAAAGACGACGAAAGGAAAATCATTCAAGCCCTCTAAGCTATGTAAAACGACCTAAAGTTAAGCGCTCGAGCGGTAGCAAAGATATATTCTTATAGTTATTATAAGCTTAGTTCCTATAAACTTAGTATTCCTCTACGACGCGATATTTCAGCTAACTCACAGAAATTAACCGACTTAGAGGAATCAGTACTTGTTTAATATATACTCGACTTAGCTACTAAAGAATTTCCTCCTCAGCTGTCTATTATTAAAGATATAGCAAATCGACTACTTACGACACGCGATGTAACGGCCCTCTACAAATGCACTAAAAGAGATACTTGTAGAATAGTACCTGTATTCGAAGAAAACTAAACTAAAGAGAGAAGAGGAGAGTTAGTACGCTCTGTCTCTATTTATATACACTAAGTAAGACTTCGGTAGAACCTTAGCATATAATCCAGTTATATGTAACTAGGACTGTCACACCACCCCCTCCTTCAACCGGGCCCCCTCTAACTAAGCCGCTTTGTCTTCCGTAGCTATAGGGTCGTTACTCTCTAATTCGCTATAATTGTCTCTTCCTGCCTCGTACGCCTCTAGCTACAAAGGAAGAGCCTTTAAAGGCCCGTCAGCTGTTAGATTCGCTAAATAGAATTCCTTTAACATATGTAGCAAGTAGGCTATATAGCGAGCTAGGTGCCAGTCAAGGTCCTCGTCATAGCCCTTCCACTTTAATCGGTAGTAAAGAGACTTCTATCGCGTCTTACTTACAAGTACTTCCTCAACCTCCTATTCTTCTTCTTTGTCAACGATAATCGGTGGAGGTGGCACACTTACTTATCCAGGCAGAGGATCGTCTGAAGCTTTACGTAACTTCTCTAGTACAAAGACAAGATAGACTCTAATAAAGGATAGTAACTAGAGTCTAAAAGCAGAGCCAACTTCCTTAAGGATCTTAAAAGGTCCAGCTATCTAGTAGTCTAACTTCCAGCTAGGTCTTTACGTATTCTAGTCCTTTATAGTAACAAAAACCATATCGCCGACTCCAAAGTCTACTTCTCGTCTATGTCTATTCACGTCCCGTTCTTTCTTTTCTTGAGCTTTTACTATATTCGCTTAGCTAACGTCTAGTACTTCTTAAAGAGTCTTTATAACTGTTGTAGCTTCTTTTTGTAATAGCCTCTCTTATATAGTCGAGGGTTTAGGCGTATACCAGTCAAAAGACGTTCTTAGTAAGTAGCCCTTTTATAATTCAAACAGGGACATTCCAATAGTACTATAAGGCAGTATAAGCTAAGCGTGGTCTATTATTAGAAGTAGCTCTAACTAATTATTCTAGTAGTAATTTACGTACAGCTGTAAACGCTAATCCAGGTACCGGTTTATAATTTCAGTTTGTCCGTCTGTCTAGGCGTGATTTACAGTCGAAAGTCGAAGCTAGACGCTAAGGATTCACGTAAATTCTCGCTAGAAGGCAGAGATAAACTAAGAGCCTCTGTCAGAGACAATACTCTCTAGGATTCTGTGATATCGTAATACGTGCTGTAAGTATAGCCTAGCTATCTACTTAGCCGTCACTTCCTTTTAGCACGGGATAGAGATAGATTATTTAGATAATCGGTCGATAACCACGAATACATTATCAAAGCCGTACTTATTAGCTAGGAAGGATTTAAAGTCCATTACCACGTGTTGCTATATACGTAATAGGACTAGAAGTAGGTATAGATAACCAGGGGTCTTATCTCTTAGCATATCCGCTCTTCGACATTCGTAACAGTTATATACGTATTACGTAATATTAGACTTCATATTTCGCCAGATATATCTCAAGCAAAGGATCTAGTAGGTCTTGTCTCGTTCAGGGTAGGCTAGCAGTACTTGGTCGTATACTTCACAGATCAGGTCTATCTATAAAGTATCGATATCTAGTACTATTAAGCAGCCTCGATAAAGCAGTAGGTCTTCCTCTAAGACGTATAGAGAGTCTTCGTCGTTCTCAGCCTGTAATCGTAAAGCTTGAAGTGTCTTAGCATCCTTATTTACTTTACGGATTCGTTTAAAGAGCGTAAGAGACTCCTAGAAGTAGTCGTCGTCGACTAAAGCCAGCGTAATAGAGCTTATTTCGACCCCGAGGTCTTTAAGTATTTCTATATCGACTTGTTCTTTCGTTAAGAGCGTACAGGTCCGGTATTATTCTTTCAGCTCCTTCTAAGTCTATAACTCGTCTATTTTTCGTATTAAAGCGTCTACCTTTCTATTCTCTTTTCTAGAACGATATATTACTATAAAGTGGTATTCGGCTAAAGCTTCAGCCTATCTAGCTTAACGTGTAATAAGCTACTTTATCGTTATAAAGTACTCGAGTGCTTTATAGTTAGTATAAATACGAACTTTCTCGTACGTACTTTGTAATTCCGGTCTCTATTCCGTAAACAAGCGTACGATTGCGAGCATCTCTTTATCGTAAATCTCGTAATTACACTCAGCTAAGGACATGACCTTACTAAAGTAAGCTACTAGGTACCATTCGCCGTCTGCTTACTGTTATTATAGTATTCCAGCGATTATCCTGTCTGAGGCGTCTGTCTTGATCATCGTAGGAAGCTCTAGAGAATAGTAGTAAAGGACTGGTGCCGTCGTAAGGTATTCTTTCAGCTCCTCAAAAGCGTCCCAGCAGCTTTTATCGAAGTTAAAGGGTATGTTATCCTTTATAAGACGTATAAGTGGTTTTACAATAATTCTGTAATTCTATATAAACCTCTAGTAGAAGTTATAAAAGCCTAGGAAGCTCTAGACACCTTTTACTATATCTAGTACTTACCAATTCTAGACTACTACAACTTTTTCTAGATCTACTTCAATACCATTAGTCCTAATAATAAAGCTAAGGTATTTTATCTTCTCGACGTCAAATTCGTATTTCTTAATATCTACTTATAAGCTAGTATCTTATAGTCGCTAGAGGACTTTTCATATATATTCCTCGTACTCTAATATATTCGAAGAATAGATAAGGATGTCGTCTAAGTAAGCAGAGCAGAAATCGTCTAAATAGTCGAAAAGTACGTCGTTCATATACCGCTAGTACGTGGATGGTTCATTCGTAAGTCCAAAGGGTAGAACCTTACACTTGTACGTTCTATAACATATATAGAAAGTAGTTAGTTCTTCAGAATCAGGATCCATTCATATATAATAGAAAGCTTAACAGATATCGAGTTTCATAAAGATACGAGCTTAGCTAATACAGGCTAGCGTTTTATTAATAAGAGAAAGTAGATAGCGGTCTTTTCAAGTAAGGTTATTAAGCTTCCAGAAGTCGATACAAAAGCATAATCTTCCGTCTACCTTCTTAACAAACAGTACTAGAGCAGCAAAAGGGGACTGGCTATACTCTATAAATCCCTTATAAAGGTTGTCTAAGATATATTCCTTTATAGCAAGTAGCTCTTCAGTCGACATCTTATATAGTAGGGAATATCCAAAGGTATCTATTCCTTCTAGCTATATTTTATAGTCGTAATATCAGTAAGGTAGTAAGGTATCTAAAGCTTCCTTTAAGAATACGTTTATAAAATCTACGTACTTCTCTAGAACCTCTAGTATTGCTATACAATCCTCTTCTCGTCCAGCTATAATACTGTTAATCTCGTATAAGCTAGTAGTAAACATCTCGCTATCTTCCTAAAGTAAATAGTAGTATATTTATAATAATATATTAGTATCTAGTATACTTAGACATAAGTGCTTAAGTGTATATAGACCTAAAAGTTAAGCTTAGTCAGAATACCACGTGACCTCGTGGTTCTGATGTGTCTAGAGCACTCTAGAGCAACGCGTTAAGTTTTGTATATTAATTACATATACTTCCGCATGCGTATTCCGTTTACGGAAGTGGCGTTTTGTGGCGTATGCCGCATACGTATATATAAAGAGTCCTTTGTACACCGTATGCGTATTCCGCATACGTATATACAAAGAGTCCTTTGTATACCGCATGCGTATTCCGTATACGTATATACAAAGAGTCCTTTGTACACCGTATGCGTATTCCGAATACGTATATACAAAGAGTCCTTTGTACACCGCATCCGTATTCCGTATACGTATATACAAAGAGTCCTTTGTACACCGCATACGTATTCCGAATGCGTATATACAAAGAGTCCTTTATACACATGTATATATAACTAGGTCCTGGGACGTCTACCCAGGACACATACACACACACACACACACACACACACACATACACACACACACATACACACATAATTTATACCCTTGACTTCTGCCTTCTGCCCTCTTACGTGACTATTTTAACAATTATCCTAGCTATCGAAGCTATTCGATTATCTAAACAAATAAACCGTAGTAAAGCTACGAAGCTATACAGAGTCTCTTATTCTACACTTACCGATAGAATAGCTGGTCGAACTACTCTTAGCGAATGCCGGCTAGCAAATCATAAAATAACTATAATAGAAGAGGAGGTAATTATTTAAAATATACTTAATCTAGATATAAGAGGATTTACGCCCCGGCTAGGTAGTGTAGAAGATATAGCAAATTATATACTCGAGTCGCGTAGAGGGCAACGCGTTAGAAAGAACTAGGTACAACGATTTATACAACGACATCTAGAACTAAAGACGTGTTTTAATCACGTTTACGATTTCTAAAGAGCCTTATACGAAGATCCTAAGCTAATTAGCACGTGGTTTCGACTAGTAGAGAATATACAGGCGAAATATAGGATCTAAGACTACGATTTCTATAACTTTAATAAGACTAGTTTTATAATAGGTGTTATCTACGCTAGAATAGTTATTATACACGCTAATCGACGTAGCAGAGGCAAGGCTGTCTAGCTAGGCAATCGGGAATAGGCTATAGCAATTGTCTATATTAATAGAGAGAGTTCAAGTATCCCTCTATTCTTAGTAGTTTAAGGGAAAAATCACCTTACTAGTTAGTATACTAAGAGCAGTCTTCCTAATAACTAGGTTATTAAACCAACTAGTAATAGATAGACTAATAATAAGACAGGCTTAGAATAGCTAAAACATTTCGATAAGTATACTCGTAGTTATATAAAAGGGCTATATTAAATATTAGTTCTAGATAGATATAAGAGTTATAAATCAGTAGTATTCTAAGAGTATTACAAGTTATATAACATTATTACTCTTTGCCTACCTCCTTATTCGTCTTATCTAACCTAGCTACTTAACGTTAGATGTTTTAGTATTCTTAAACGTATATACGGGCGTTAAATCGAGACCTTTATTAAGGCTTATATAAACTATATTACTAAGGTCGAGTTCTTTCTTACGTTTTACATAGCCTATAACTAGTTAATAACAACCTAAAACGCTAAAGCTAGGTTCCGTAGAGCTGGTCTAGTACCTCTAGAACCCTAGACTATGATCTTAAAGCTTAATATTAAGTTATAAACTCCTATATCTACCGGACCCCTCTCTGCCGACGCCACCTCTTAGGTCTCCTAGACTTCTCATAACCCTTCTAGAGCTCTTTTATAATCAACTCTTATTAAGGATTATATTACTTATTACTAAGGAAGCTCGCTAACACCTATTTTCTAGATAATCGCTTCGTTAGCAAAAGGTATAGAGCGATTAGCTTATAAGGTAACCCTCTTATTAGCCGAGGTCTATATACTTCGAACAGCAAATAAAGCTCTTAGCAAACGCCGGCAGGCTAAAAATACCCGTGTCTAAGAAGGAGGTGTACTTACTATAGAGGATATATAAGACGGATTAGCCTAGAAGAATATAGAGAAGCAGGTTCGACGTAATAAGCGCTCTAGAGAGGGTAGAGAAGATAAAGTATAAACGACTTAGCGACGTTATAACACTTATAGAAAAACTAGTTATAATACGTAGACGTGTTAAGAAGTTATAGATATATCTAGTTTATTAGATTCTAAGTAGTTTTAATTAATTTAATATATTATAGTAGTTTTATTATATTTTAAAGTAGTAGAGTAGGAAAAAATTCACGAGGTTCTAATAATCACAAGGTCCTAGTATACCACGTTATTTGTTTTTCTCTAGTATAACTTTTTTAAGTAATATTCTAAGAAAAGATATCTTAACTTATACTATAAATCCTATTAGAGTTTACTATATCTATATACTAGTTTCTCTTTAAATATTATAAACTTTCTATATATTCTCTACTTTAGAATAGCTAGGTCTTTTACTTTATTATTAGCTATGTTTAGATTCTTTTTCCTTAATAGTTTCTTATCTAGTAACTAGACTAACTAGAGTTATTATATTAAAATCATATCTTATAACTATATATATTATTAAGAGAGTTAGTTTAATTCCTCGTATAATATAAGAACTCTAAAAGTTAGGTTTCTAACTATCTATATATACCTAGCGATTTCCTCGCTTAAATATCCTTATAAAAGCCTAGGTCTCTTCTACTTTAAGGCTTATATCTTAGACTTCTTCTTCTAAACTAGATAATAAGTCTAATAATTCTAACGAACTAGTTAAGAGTAGTAACTTATATTTAACTTAAAGAGGTAACTATAACAGCTGTTACGTAGCTGGAGGTTACGTAGGCGGTGTTATACCGGGATTCCTATTAAGTAGTAGAATAGCGAATTAGTCTGTCGATTAATTCTTATACCTTTTAACCGGCTAGCGTACTAGTAAAAGCTATTTATTCACGTCTGTTATAGTAACGCGGATTCTTCTTTAGATCGTATATTATAGTATTCTTTTTAAGAAGTAGATTACTATAATTATTAGTAGTTTATATACTACTGTTCTATTCCTCGGTTTTCTTATTATATTCAACTTAGGTTCTATACTCTTATACTTTAAGCTCTTCCTTCATAAGTTCTTATTTTTTAAGTACTACTACTATATATTATTAAGTAGTACTAAGATACTTTTTTTCTTTTTATAGTTTCTTTACGTTTTTCTTACTATACTTGTTTACTTTATAACTAGAAAGGCTATATAAGTAATATAAGTTCTACTTACGTTGTTTAGTATATTCTTTCTAGGAAAGGCTTTTCTTTTTAAAAGGTTTTCTTTATATTATATCTAGCTCTATTAGTTATAGCTATTAGCTACGTTCTAACTTTCTACGTTAAGTAGAGTAGTAACTATACTATTCTTTCCTCTTAAGACTTCTTTTATAGACTTGATTATCGATCTTAATAGAAAGGTTAATTATATTACTAAGGTCTTTAAGTCGTTTCTCTCGAGATATCTTATCTTTTATATAGCTCTTAAGTCCTTAGTAGAAATAGGCTTTAAGAGCTAAGTCTTCCTATTCTACTCTACCTACGAACTGCTAGATACGTGCTATATAGTTAGTAGCTAACTTCTTCTATTATAATCTTAATAATTATTATTTAATAGTCCTTTCTATATCGATGTCTCTAAACACCTTCTTAATTTTTCTCTTAAATCTAATCTAAGTTCTAAAAATCTTATTCGTTCTATCTTATCGTTTATTAGCTTAATCTACTTCTAAAGACTTAAGATAGTCTTATAAGAATGTCTTAATCTAGTCGAGAGCTAGTCTATATACGAAGGTAATAGCTTATATAGTTTTCTTAAGATTATTAAATAACTCTATAAGGTTAAAGGTAATATATATTTTATATTAGAGTAAGAAGCTCTAGAGCTTAGTTCGCTTACTAAGGTAAGACTCTATAACCTTAATCTTAATTCGCTTATAATATATAGTAGCAACTACTTAAGCTAGTACTATAAAGCTAGTAGTAGAGGCAGGTGTCTAATATAAAGTTATTATAATAGTAGATACTTAGAAGTAGATACTTAAAAGTAGATACTTAAAGTATAATAAAACTAGTATCTAACTAACTATAAAGGTATTAAGTTTAATAGTTAGTATATAGAAAAGAAGATAGCTATTATATTATATTTACTTAGAAGTAATGTTAAAATGGTCACGCAAGAGGGCAGAAGGCAGAAGTCAAGGGTATAAATTATATATATATGTGTGTGTATATGTGTGTGTGTGTATGTGTGTGTGTGTATGTGTGTGTGTGTCCTGGGTAGACGTCCCAGGACCTAGTTATATACACATGTGTATAAAGGACTCTTTGTATATACGCATTCGGAATACGTATGCGGTGTACAAAGGACTCTTTGTATATACGTATACGGAATACGGATGCGGTGTACAAAGGACTCTTTGTATATACGTATGCGGAATACG
>LLEY01000336.1:0-22280 GCA_001414485.1 Calycina herbarum | reverse complement strand
ATGCGGAAGTATATGTAATTAATATACAAAACTTAACGCGTTGCTCTAGAGTGCTCTAGACACATCAGAACCACGAGGTCACGTGGTATTCTGACTAAGCTTAACTTTTAGGTCTATATACACTTAAGCACTTATGTCTAAGTATACTAGATACTAATATATTATTATATAGATAGTCTAAGAGTAATAATATTATATATCTTATAGTACTCTTAGAATTCAGCTGATTTATAACTCTTATATCTATTAAGAACAAGTATTTAATATAGACTCTTTACTTAAGTAGAAGTATACTTATTAAAGTACTTAAGCTATTCTAGATCTATTTTATTATTTATCTAGCTATTACTTATTAGTTTAATAACCTAGTTATATAGAAGGCCGCTCTAAGTATACTAATTTATAAGATAATTCTTCTCTTAAACTACTAAAACTAGAGAAATACTTCTATCTTCGCTATTAATATAAGTAATTATAGTAGTCTATTCTCGATTACCTAGCTGAACTACCTTATCTCTACTACGTCGATCTACGTATATAATAACTATAGAAGGAGTAATTATATCTATTATAAAGCTAGTCTCGTTGAAATTCTAAAAATCGTAGTCTAGAATACTATATTTTACCTTTATATTCTCTACTAGTTGAAACTATATACTAATAAGCTTAGGATCTTTATATAAGGCTTTTTAAAAGTTATAAACGCGATTAAAACACGTCTTTAAAACTAGTTATTATTATACGAATTAATATATCTAGAGCTTTCTAACGTGTCTTCTCTCTTATAATTTAAGAATATAATTCGCTATATCTTCTATACTAGTAAGCCGTAGTATAAACTCTCTAGTATCTAAATCAAGTATATATTAAATAATAATATCCTTCTCTAACTTAGTTAATTTAAGTGATTTAGACTAGCATTCGCTACGAGGAGATATACTATTTATTCGATTATAGAGTTTAATAGTAGAGAGAAAGTAAGAGAGTAAGAGAAAAGAGATATAATAAAGTAATAAAGAAGTAGTATTTCTCTAAAAGAAGATATTAAGTAATAAGTAGTTATATAACTACTTACTAGTATATACTAGTATTATTCTAGAGTATAAATAGTCGACTTAGATTATACTTAGTAAATTAAATAGTTTTCTATCTAGTTTTCTACTAATATTTTATTTAGTTACTCTAGTTCTTTTAGAAATAAACTATTTAGTAAATAGACTAAAATAGATTCTCTTAAGTTAGCTAATAGAAAAAATAACTAGGTCGAGTAAGTATAATAATATATTAGTATCTAGTATACTTAGACATAAGTGCTTAAGTGTATATAGACCTAAAAGTTAAGCTTAGTCAGAATATCACGTGACCTCGTGGTTCTGATGTGTCTAGAGCACTCTAGAGCAACGCGTTAAGTTTTGTATATTAATTACATATACTTCCGCATACGTATTCCGTTTACGGAAGTGGCGTTTTATAGCGTATGCCGCATACGTATATACAAAGAGTCCTTTGTACACCGCATGCGTATTCCGCATACGTATATACAAAGAGTCCTTTGTACACCGTATACGTATTCCGAATGCGTATATACAAAGAGTCCTTTGTACACCGCATCCGTATTCCGTATACGTATATATAAAGAGTCCTTTGTACACCGCATACGTATTCCGAATGCGTACATACAAAGAGTCCTTTATACACATGTGTATATAACTAGGTTCTGGGACGTCTACCCAGGACACACACACACACATACACACACACACATACACACACACATACACACACACACATACACACACACATACACACACACACATATAAACATAATTTATACCCTTGACTTCTGCCTTCTGCCCTCTTGCGTGACTATTTTAACAGATTACCTAAGTCGACTAGCGACCTAGGCGATCTAGTCGACTAGAACGACAGACGATTCTATCTACCTAGAAAGGAACGAAGGTTCTATATAAGACTAGCACGTCTGCTATTAGTTAGAAGCTTCGTACTTAACTTTAGTTATTAATCTTATTATCTTATTTAATATCTTTAATATAAGTAATAAGTTTACTTCTAAGTAAACAACCTAGCGTATCTATACTTCTTATCTATATACTAACCTTCGAGACTTAGTTATCTTTGTTTAGTTTATTTAAGTTTCGTTATATATAGATACTAACCTCTACTAGGCCTCTCTCTACCGACGCTAACTCTTAGGTCTCTTAGACTCCTTATAACTCTACTAAAGCTCTTTTATAAACAACTCTTATTAAGAACTAGATTACTAGTTACTAAGGAAGCTTACTAATATCTATTTTCTAGACAGTTATTACGTTAGCGAAAGATATAAAGTAATTAACTTATAAAGTAACTCTTTTAACCGCTAAGATACGTATACTTTAAGTAGTAAATAAAGCTCTTAGTAAGCGTCGTAGAGCTAGGAAGACTCGTATTTATTAAGGTAGTACACTTAATATAGAAGATATATAGGATATTTTAGTATAGAAGGACATAGATAAGCAGGTTTAATATAATATACGTGTTAAGAGTAGTAGTTAGAGAGAGGGGAAATTAACTAGTAGACGCTATAGTACTTATAGAAAAGCTGGTTATAATATACGAACTTATTAAGTAGATATAGATATGTCTAGTTTATTAGATTAAAAGTAGTTTTAATTAAATTTATATATTATAGTTAACTAATTATACTTTAAAGTAGTAGAGAAGTAGGAAAGTACGTAGTATACTAATATACACGGCGTACTAATAAACTACGTTATATAATAACTAATTATAAAAAACCTAACTTAATAATTTAGTTCGCTTTATAATTATTAAATAACTTTATTAATTTATATATAATATATAGTAGTCGACTCTTAATTTATAATACTATATATTAAATAACTATTAACTTAAACTATCTAATCTATGTTCTTTATACTAACTCTAGTACTAGCTCTAATACTAGCTTTCTAGCTACTAGCTACTAGCTCTAAAATATATAATAAAAAGAATTATTTAAGACTTTTATATCTAGAAGAAAAGAAGATTCTCTAGCTAAGATATAAAATACTTATAAACTTATACTCTATTAGTAGAAGACTAGATAAAAAACTCTTTAATTTACTAAGAATAATATAAGCTAGCTATTTATACTCTAAGATAGCGCTATTATATACTAGTAAGTTATTATATAACTAATATATTATTTACTTATAATATAAAATAAAGAGACTTATAAGACTATTGAGAAAACTTAATTCTAAGTAGTTATTAATAATTTTAAATAAAAAGTATAGATCTTCTAATAATTATTAAAGGAAATTAAATAATAAAATAAAAATAAAGAACTTATTAGATAAAACTTAATTTTATTAAGTTAACTTAAATACTTTAGACTTTTAAAATAAGAGTTTTAAATAAAGATTCTAAACTTTCTAGTTATTACTTTATATAGATCTAATAAATTCTATTATTTTAATAAACTAGAATAACTAAATAAGAATAAGTTAAGTTACTAGAATAGTAAGAGAACTTGATTTTAATTATTAATAATAATTTTAAGAAACTTTATTTAAATAAAGAGTCTAGACTTTCTAATAATAATTTTATATAGATATACTAAACTCTATTATCTAAATAACTAGAATAATAAGATTAAAATAAGTAACTTACTAGAATAAAAGAACTTAATTTTATTTATTCTAGACTTTTAGAAAAAGAGTTTTAAATAAGTAACTTTTAAATAACGTAGTTAATTACCGAGTAGTATATATTACTAAGTAGCGTATATTACTAAGTAGTATACTTTCCTCTACTTTACTATCTACTAACTTTAATATATATTTTCTTAATAACTAACTATAGAAATCTAAACATAAGAAGTATAAATTATCCTAGCTATTAAAGCTATTTAAATATCTAAAAAACTTAGTTATCGCTCTACTATAAAAATCTATAAAGTCTTTAAAATAACACTTTAATATAGAATAGCTAGCTAAACTTATTACTTTAAAACTAAACCTAATTATTATAAATTAAATAACTTAGAGAAGAAGATACTTATTTAATAGATACTTAATCTAGATATAAGAGGATTTATATCTTAACTAGCTAGTATAACGTAGTTTATTAGAACCTAGATTATATTAGAAACCGGATTAATTTTAGCGAATTCCTAACTCTCTTCCTTTATAACGCGTTTTTTCTACTATATATTATATTATTATTATTATTATTCTTACGCTACGTAGGCCGTAGGCCGAGCTCTAAGAGTAAGTAGTATATCTTCTGTTCTAGTTTATAATACCTTTTAGCCTGTTCTTCTTCGTCTCTCGAGTTTCTTTATAAGCGTACGATACTCATTTCTTAATTCCTACTACTGTCTATTCAGAGCTCTTCTCTCTAACCCGGTGACAAACTAGAGAGGTAGGTTAAAGTGCTCAACTGCTAAAGCGTATATTAGTAGTATAGAGAGCGCTTAGACGCTTTCTTAAAACTGGCGAAGCTAGGGTCTTACTCTTTAACGCGCCTCGGCCCTCTCTTCCTCTTCCTCTCTTCCTCTTACCTCTTCCTTACCTTCCTCTCTGTCCTCTTCGAGTTATTCTAGCGCTAGCCTATATTTCTAAAGTCTTCTAAGTCTAAGCAGCTAGGTAGTAATTCTCGGTGCTAGCTTCCTATTCGCTAGTGCTCCTCTAAGCTCTCTTAAGTCTCTGATACTCTTCTTAAGAGCTCTTATAAGTGCTTCTCTCTCTTATAAGATGTCTTAGTAGAATAGTACTAGATGCTCTACCGTCTCTCTTCCGCTTATATACGTATACTATAGTGTTAGCTAGCCTAGTACTCTTCTTATAAAGAGGAAGGCGTTAAGCTCTATTACCTCTATTCTTACCTAGACAAGTAGCGAGCTCTTTGCCTTAGTAAGCCTTTTATAGACTTCCCGTAGCTCCTAGTTTACTAGGTCTACCTCTTCTAACGCTTCTATATACTACGTCGGGTTCTTCTCTCGAGCTCTCTTTCTTTAAGCCTCTAGGCGTTCCTACTACTCTACGAGCGTAGTATTATATCTAAAACCCCCTCTCTCTATTCTCTACTCTTCTTTCTATACCTGCCTCGCCTTCTAAGAGTATAGTATCGCTTTTCCTAGCTTTAATAGTCTTCCTCTCCTTCTTCTTAGCCGCGTAGCTATATTCTTATAAGTACCTTAGATTAGCTTTCCTAGTTAAGACGTTTAGAATTTCTTTTTAAAAGCAGCTACTCGAAGGTTAAGGTAGAGAGTCTACTAGGGCGTAGTCTGCCTCTACCTCTAGGCTCCGGATCAGAGTAGCTTTATATACTCTTATTACTACTTATAAACACTTTAATTATTATATAGAGAAGTTTCTAGCTATTCTCTTTATACTCCCTTCTTTTAGCGTTACGTAGTACTAAGCTAACGCTTTATACGCTATTACGCTTCTTATTACTACTACGTATATTTATCTTATATAGTAGTAATCGACGCTCTACGTCTTACTAGCGAGCCTCGTAAGTATAAAGGTCTACGTTATAAGCTTCTTCTATACCCTCTTCTTATACGCTTTCTAGTTTAGTTTCCTATTAAGCTTAACTCTAAGGAATCTTACGTACTTAACTAGTATAAGCCTTACCTCTCTAAACTATACTATTTCTCTCTATAAAGCCCTCGTTCTTATAAAGTATATAAGTACTGTCTTTTCTAGACTAAAAGCTATCCCTCGCTTATTTACCTACTTATTATATACTCTCTAAGCTAACTCGAGTATTCTATAGTTTACTACTATACTCTTTAATATTATAAGTAGGTTTATATCGTCTACGAAGCCTACTATAATTAGCCTATCGATCCTTACTAGGTTATTATATAGTATTAAGGTAAAAAGAATAAACAGTATTAGAGATAGTACTAATTCTTATAGTACTTATTATCCTAGGCTTCTTTCGTCTACGAACCTTCTGTTAAAGAATAGCGTAGCTTTACGTCTTAAGAGAAAGCTTCTTATCTAGGTTACTACCTACTATAGTACTTTCTTCTCTCTTAGAGTATAGAGTAGCCACGTATAATCTACTTTATCGAATACCTCTACTATATCTAACTAAGATAGGGACGCGTAGCTCTTGTTTTCCTATACTATATATACTCTCTCTATTACTATTCTAATCGCTAGTTCCGTGTTCTAGTGCTTCTAGTTACCTATTTATATCTCTAGAAGTATTATAGCGTCTTTTATAAGCTTCGTAAGCCTCTATACTATTACCTTCTTAAGGATCTTATCTATAGTTAAGAGTAGCGCTATTAGCTAGTAGGCCTCTGCTTTATCTTATTCCTCTATTATTTTACCTGGTTTTCTAAGTACTACTACTTTTATACGGTAGAAGTAGAATAGGAAGTATTATAAGTAGAAGCTCGCTTCCGCTATTACTACGAGCACCTCTCGAAGTAGCTTATTACACGCTTTTAGAAAGCTGTTTATAAGTATATTAAACCTTGATACTTTCTATAGCGCTGATCTTATAGCTGTCTTAATATATTTCTTAGTTACTTACTAGCTTACTTCGTACTTCTAAGAGAAGCTCTTAGAGCTCTATTCTCTGTTTAGAATACTAGAGTAGTCGGCTGTTAATTCTAGGAAGAACTTCTCTATAAGAATACGAGCCTTATTCTCGTAGTTCTCGTCTTTTATCTTACTAAGCGAGGTAAGTGTTAGTAGTACTAGTGCTTTAGGTTTTACGTGTCCTTTAAGATATACCTACTTTTTAAGTATCTATAGTTTTCTATCGTCTTTTACTACCTCTGTAAGTGCCTCTCTCTAGCTCTTCGTCTTTGCCTTTCTACTTATTATTTAGAGCTTTTAAAGAGCGTTGTCGAGCTGTTTTCTTAAGCTTCTTATACGTAGCTCTCTCTAGGTTCTTTCGTACTTTCTTACTTCGTTCGACGCCTCTTTAACCTCTGTATTCTACTAGGGTTATACTCTCTCTCTATCTAGCTTTTAAAGCGGCGTCGAGGCTCGAGCTATTCGTTGAAGCTCTTCTACGAGCTTCTTAACAGCTCTCTTAAGCTTCTATACGTTCTAGATTACTAGTATTATAAGGTAATTAGCTTCTGCCTTTACTAATACTTCGTCTATTAGCCTCTAGCTATAGCTAAGTGTCTATAGTACTTCTCTTTCTTCTCTAGCCGCTATCGTAAGAAGTTAAGCTATATAGTTAGACCCTAGCAGGTCTAGCGTCCTCTGCTAAGTAGCTACGTTTCTAGTAGAGAAGGCTAAGTTAATTATTAAGTTACGAGAGCTTTCTCTTCTCTAGGTAACCTTGCTATATAATATATTTTTCTTAAGCGCCTACTATATAGTAAGCTTAAGAGTAAGGTCTACGTTCTAGTTATATCTCTTATAGATATCCTAGAGAGAGTAGTAAGCGTTTAAGTCTTCTACTATAAGCGCTCTTCTTAGTCTTACTTATTAAAGTATATTCTTAATTAGTATTCGCCTAGCTTATAGGTTATATACTAAGTAGACTGTTATTTCGTTCGCTCTCTTACTTATTATTATACTTGTCTAGTTCTTACTAGTAGTATATATCTAGCTTTCTTTTAAATACCTTTTATATATAAAGAGTACTACTACTTTGTCTAATTAAATTATATTATACCTCGAGCTTAAAAAGTAGCTTAGAGAGTCTCTTACACTATTCTACGCTAGCTCTTAAATTACTAGGATATTATATTCCTTCTTATAATTTAGAGCTGTGTTAAGTGTCTCTAATATCTTCCTCGTATTCTAGCATAGTACTATTATACTTATAGTAGTTCTACGGGTAGTGTTTAGCTTACTTCTACTTCGTCTTCTACTTAGTTCTCTATTATACTAAGAGAGCTTCCTAGCCTTTCGAGAAACTAAGTAAGGTTGCTCCTGTTTATAAGTCCTACCTTACTTATATCTGTCGGCCTTCCTAGTATAGATCTTTATCTTAGTCTCTTCCTCGTAGCTTATAAGCTCTCTTTATAGCTAAACGTAAACGGGTAAGGCGTCTCTACCTCTTCTTCTTTTAAAGTCCTTTATAGATTTACGAACGAGGTTAGCCTATCTAGGTATCGTTCTCTTACTTATCTATAGTACTGTTCTCCTATTTGATACTCTTTTATAAATACTAGGTGTTCTCTCTTATAATTCCTATATTTCGCTAGATACTTCTTTAGATTCTTTTTACTAGAGTACTTCTCTTTACTCTCTTCGTACTTCTCGTATATATACTAGGTATATCTCTTCTCTTATTTATAGAAGCGTGCTATATACCTCTACTTCTAGTACTTAAAGTATCTTTAAGCTACTGCTTCTACCGTGTATCTCTTATATATAAAGTATTATACCTTCTATAGTATCTCTCTTAAGTATATCCTTCTTACTTCTTCTATTATTACTATCTCTAGAATGTAGTTCTAAAGAGCTAGCCTCTCCTAGCCTTAGCGTTCTCTATGCTTACTCCCTTGTTATATAATCTTTAGTACTCTTATACTAGAGGCTTATAAGATACTCTATAGTATACCCGCTGTTCCTCTCTCGAGTATATCTGCCGAGACTCTCTTTACTAATAATATAAGCGTTCTTACTTATAATAATATATTAGTATCTAGTATACTTAGACATAAGTGCTTAAGTGTATATAGACCTAAAAGTTAAGCTTAGTCAGAATATCACGTGACCTCGTGGTTCTGATGTGTCTAGAGCACTCTAGAGCAACGCGTTAAGTTTTATATATTAATTACATATACTTCCGTATACGTATTCCGTTTACGGAAGTGGCGTTTTGTGGCGTATACCGCATACGTATTCCGTATACGTATATACAAAGAGTCCTTTGTACACCGTATGCGTATTCCGAATGCGTATATACAAAGAGTCCTTTGTACACCGCATACGTATTCCGTATACGTATACACAAAGAGTCCTTTGTACACCGCATACGTATTCCGAATGCGTATATACAAAGAGTCCTTTATACACATGTGTATATAACTAGGTCCTGGGATGTTTACCCAGGACACACACACACACATACACACACACACATACACACACACATATACACACACACATATACACATAATTTATACCCTTGACTTCTGCCTTCTGCCCTCTTGCGTGACTATTTTAACATTACTACTACTACTGCCTCTTGTCTAAACGCCTTCTTTGCCTAGCTATTATCTCTTATATATACTACCTATTTCTCCTCTTTAAACTATATAATAATATCTCTACTTTAAAGCTTCTTTACTATAATTACTTCTACTCTATATTCTTCTATATTTATAGCCTCTATTACCTTCTTTAGTAATAGCTTATCCTTCTCTTTATCTATTCTTATAGCTTAGACTATAATCTCCTTTATATATTTAGCTAGTATAACGTATTCCTTTTATAACGTGGTTTCTACCTCTCTCTATAGCTCTCTAGCTCTAACCCTCTCTACCTACGTTAGAGTTCGTTCCTTTATATCTTCTATCTTCTTTACTACGATTACAAGCTCCTCTTATAATATACCTCTTATTATTATTTCGTCTCCTTCTTTTCTAGCTTTTCTATACTTAAGCACCTTTCCCGCTGCTTTAATAATTACCTTAATACCTCTTTCCTCTGTTACTAAGTCGAGTATTACTTAGATTAGGCTCTTCTCTATCGTGTCTATATATTCCGATACTCCTCTCTATTCTCTCTTACTCTGCTCTTCTTCGTTCGCTGTTCCGCCTTCGCTGTTAGTTGTTAGCGCGTTAGAGAGAGGAGTAAGAGCTCTCTACGAGCTCTCTATTCTACTACTACTACTGCTATAATTACTAGATATAATCGTAGAGTGCTTTATTCTCTTTCTAGACCGTCTAACAGTTGTCTAAATATATTTTAAGGCTTTCAGAGTCGCTTTTTAGTAGTTGAAAGTTTTTTTATATATATTATATTAGTTATTCTATAAGAATCAAAAATCATTCTAGCTATCGAGGCTATTCGAATATCTAAAAAGCTAAGCCGTCGGAAGGTTATAAAGCTCTATAGAGTACTCTTTTCTATATTAGATAGTAGAATAAACAGCTAAACTACTCTCTCTAAGCAACGGCTAGCAAACGTTAAATTATCTAAGCTAGAAGAGGAAGTAATTATTTAGAATATACTTAATCTAGATTTAAGAGAGTTTATACCCTAGCTAGGTAGCGTAGAAGATATAGCGAATTATATACTTAAATCGCGAGAGAGAAAACGCGTTAGTAAGCTCTAGATATATCGATTTATATAATAACAACTAGCTCTTAAAACGCGTTTTAATCGCGTTTATAATTTCTAAAGAGCCTTATACGAAGATTCTAAGCTAATTAGCTCGTAGTTCTAACTAGTTGAAAATATAAGAGTAAAATATAGTATTTTAGACTACGACTTCTATAACTTCGACGAAACCGGGTTTATAATAGATATAATTTATACTATAATAGTTATAACCTATATAGATTAATATAGTAGAGATAAGACAGTCTAGCTAGAGAATCGAGAATAAGCTATAGCGATTACTTATATTAATAGTAAAGGCTAGAGTGTCTCTTTATTTCTAGTAGTTTAGAGTAAGAACTACCTTTTAAATTAGTATATAGACAGCGGCCTTCTACCTAACTAGGTTATTAAACCGATAAGTAATAGATAGATAAATAATAAGACAGGTCTAGAATAGCTGAAACACTTCGATAAATATACTACTACTTATATAAAGAGTCTATATCGAATACTAGTATTAGATAGGTATAAGAGTTACGAATCAGCTGAGTTCTAAGAGTACTATAAGGTATATAATATTATAACTCTTAGACTACTTTCTTATTCGTTCTATCTAACCTAGCTACTTGATATTAGATACTTTAGTATATTAAAGCGAGTATATAGTCGACAGATTAAGACGTTTATTATAGCTTATATTAACTATATTATAAAGGTAGAGTTCTTTCTAGCTTTTATAGTAGTATATAGAGAATCTATAATAGCTTAAAACGCTTAGACTAGATTCTATAGAGCTGGCTTAGTACTCTTTAACCTATAAGTAGTGCTTTTAAAGCTTGATATAAAGTTACGAACTCTAACTCCTTCTAGACTCTCTACTACTAATACTAATTCTTAAATCTCCTACACCTCTTCTAACTTAACTGAAGCTCTTTTATAAATAACACTTGTTCGAAATCGAATTACCTGTTATTAAAGAAGCTCGCTAACTGTACTCTTCGAGACAGTTACTATATTAGCTAAGAGTATAGAGCGAATAGCTTATAAGATAACTCTTCTGTCCGCTAAGGTATATACTCTTTAAGTAGCTAACGAAGCCTTAAGTAAACGCTATAGAGCTAAAAAGGCTCGTATCTATTAAGAGAGTATACTTATAGTAGAGGATATATAGGATATTATAGCCTAGAAGGATATAGATAAGCAGATATAACGCGACGTATATACGGCGAGAGGTAGTTATAAGAAGAGTTAACTATCTAGATAATACTATAGAATCTATAGAAAAGCTAATTATAACGTACGAACTTATTAAGAGACTGTAGATATATCTAGTTCCTCGGATTCCGAGGAGTTTTAGTTAACTTAATATATTATAGTTGATTTATTAATATTCTAAGTTTAATACTAAGGAAAACTGATCCGGTTTCTAATATAATCCGGGTTCTAATAAACTACGTTAGAAGATATAGTAAATTATATCCTTAAATCGTAGAGAGAGAAACGTATTAGTAAGCTCTAAGTATATTAATTTGTATAACGTTAACTAGAATTAAAAACGTGTTTTAATCACGTTTATAACTTTTAAAGAGTCTTATATAAAGATCTAAAGCTTATTAGTACGTGGTTTTAACTTATAGAGAATATAAGAGTAAAATATAGTATTTTAGACTATACCTTTTATAACTTTAATAAGATAAGGTTTATAATAGAAATTATCTACCTAGTAATAGTTATAACTTACGCTAATCAACGTAGTAAAGATAAGACAGTTTAGCCTAGTAATTAGAAATAAGCTATAGTAATTACTTATATTAATAGTAAGAGTTAGAACGTACCTCTGTTTTTAGTAGTTTAAGAGAAGAATTATCTTACGAATTAGTATACTAAGAGTAGCCTCTTATATAACTAGGTTATTAAACCTATAAGTAATAGATAGACTAATAATAAGACAAGCCTAGAATAGCTATAATAATTTAATAAATATACTCGTAGTTATATAAAAGAACTATATTAAATACTAGTATTAGATAGGTATAAGAGTTATAAATCAGCTATATTTTAAGAGTATTATAAAGCTAATAATATTATTACTCTTTGTCTACCTTCTTATTCCTCTTATTTAACCTAGCTACTTAATATTAGGTGTTTTAGTATTCTTAAACATATATATAAGTATTAAATTAAGACCTTTGTTAAAGCTTATATCAACTATATTACTAAGGTTAAGTTCTTTTTAGCCTTTTATATAGTTTATAAGTAATTAATAACAACTTAAAACGCCTAGGCTAGATTCTACAGAGCTGGCTTAGTACTTTTTAATTCCTAGACTATAATATCAAAGCTTAATATCTAATTATAAACTTCTACACCTACTAGACCCTCTTCTACGGCCGCTAACCCTTAGGTCTTATAAACCTCTTATAACCTAACTAATACTCTTTCGTAAATAACTTTAGTTAAGAATCGTATTTTACGTTATTAAGGAAGCTTACTAACCTCTATTTTCAAGACTATAGCTATATTAGTAAAGGGTATAAAGCTATTAGCTTATAAGATAACTTTGTTATTAGCCGAAGTCTATACTCTTTATAAGGTAAATAAAGCACTTAGTAAGCACTATAGAGCTAAAAAGACTCGAGTATATTAAGGAGGTATACTTACTATAGAGGATATATAGAACGTATTAGTTTAAAAGGAGGTAGAGGAAAAGGCTTAATATAACAAGCGTTCTAAGAAGAGTAGGTAAAATAAGAAGTAAACTATAACGAAACTTAAACAGACTAAACAAAGGTAACTAAGTCTCGAAGGTTAGTATATAGGTAAGAAGTATAGATACGATGTTACGTTTACTTAGAAGTGAACTTATTACTTATATTAAAGATTTTAAATAAGATAATAAGATTAATAACTAAGTTAAGTACGAAGCTTCTATCTAATAGCAGACGTACTAGTCTTATATAGAACCTTCGTTCTCTAAGTATATCGCCTATATCGCTTATAATTATAGCGATTAGAGCGATTAAGACGATTACGTTATATAACTATACGTGACTTCTAATAGTCTTATAATAGTAAGATCTTAAAATCCTTAAATATCTTCTATATTACTATTTCTCTCTTATACTATCTTCTATTCCTAGATATTATACCTTGTTCTATTAGAGCGCTGTCTAGACTACTTACTACGTAACCGTGATTCGTAATACTATCTCCTTCTTAGACTAGTATATCTCTACGCTTAAGTATAGCTTAAGAAAATATCGTTAAGAGGCTAGCGGCCTTTCTTACTTCTATTATATCGTTAATACCTCTCTCGAAAGATAGACTTAAATAATATAGAACTCTTAACACTCTTTATATCGAACTTATAAGACGCGAAATAATTCCTTATACTTGTTATATTAATATAAAGACTAGCCGTCGATATATTAGTATTAATAGTAGTTCTAAGTATTCTAAATATACTAGGAAAGATAAATCCTACGATATTAAGAAGTAGAATCGAATACTCTTATTTTTTAAGTAGGAATCTCTTAATACCTAGAAACGACGGTTATAATAGAAGAAGGAGATAGATTATAAGGTTTAGAAAGAAGCTATATAGAAGATCCTTCGACTACGGAAACAACAACGCTTCCTTACTAAGCGGGAGTAAGAGATACTCTGTCGTAGTCTTACTAACCTATAAGAGCTTAATAAAGCTAAAGAGAGAGAGAGAGAGAGAAGAGAAAGAGAAGAGAGATACAGAGGTCGCCCGGCTAGCAGCCTCTCCCACCCCTAGTAGCTCTACTTTTGTCGAGCTATCTCTTAATTCAGCCTTTCTTAAAGCTTTCTCTTCTAACTATAAGATGTAGATAACCCTAGGTTTTAGTAGTAGAACTTCTAAAGTTCTACTAGACAGTAGTTAAGATTGCTTTTTAGTTTCTAAGTGTTTTCTAAGTATAAGTAGTCTAACTATTTAATTAAGTACTTAACTTATTCTCTAATAAGTTTATAGTTAAGAATTCTTTCGACTTCGTACTTAGCGTTTAGGTTTACTAGTTAAATTTCTATAAATAGAGCTAGTAGTACCTCTAGTAGTACTAGTTTAAGTAAGAATATATAGAATACTAGATAGATGTTTATAGTTTTTAGTAACGCTAGTTTATAATTTAAAGGTTCTCTAACTTATTTAATTTTAAATAGTCTAAGTTTTTTATAGTTTAGTTTATTACTTAGTCTTTTTATATTAATATTTTTTTATACTAAGTAGACTTTATCTCTCTCTTTTAGTATTAGCTTCTAACTATATTATTTATTATAGTAGTATATATTCTATTTAGCTATAAACTATAAGTTTTTTATAAGTTCTTTATATAACTCTTTAATTTTCGAGACCTAAATATAAGCAAGCTAGTTGTCGATAGTCGTAGATAATAGTTCTTAATACACTACTAATTTATATCTAAAGTTAGTATAGAATAGTATAATAAGTGTTATTTCTATTACTAAACTATTATAGACAAACTGTACTAGAGGTAGTAGTTCTACCTAGTTGTTTTACTAGTAGTTTATATAATAACGAAGGTATATTTTAACTACTTAATTTATATATTCGTTTCCTTTATTTATTTAAAAGTAAAAAGCTGTTAAAAGCTTTCTTTTTATATCTAATCGTTTTATAAAAGCGATCTAAAATTTAGAGGTAAAGAGTTTATCTCTATTAGAGAGTATTTCTTTTATAGCTTATATCTTAAGACTACCTTTTTAAGAAATACGAATACTAATTCCTTAGCTATACTTAACTCTATATATAATACTAAAATTATATATTTTATAAGTTATTCTATAATAACTAAGATTAAGTTATACTTAAGTCCTATTATTAGATCTTTAGATTTTAGTAATTTAATAATAAAATTCTAAGAGATCGATTTCTAAGGTATTTATAGTATTAGAGTAGTGTTTATCTATCTATATAGTATATAGTAGAAGGCCTTATTCCTAGTATAGGTATTATACTCTACTATTACTTTCTTAACTACTGTTAATAATCTATTAATATAGTAGTTCTACTTTATATACTAGAGAGTTCTTTGAATTCTCTAGTATCTATATACTAGTAATTTATATTATTTCTTAATAAATTCTTTTATAATACTATCTAGAATAAAGATCTTATTATTATAAGAGATAAGTCTATTCTTTGCTCTACTGCTTTTCACGCTTAGTAGAGCTTCTTAGCTATTCTAACTAAATACTTTCTTGATTTTATTATACTATAGTTCCTAGAGTTATTCTACTATAATAGTAACTTTGTAGATAATAGGCGTAAGGTCTCTATTCTCTAGAGTCTTTAAGACTGTAATCTTCTTATACTCTTTATTTCCTTTATATCTAGGTTTCTAGCTAAAAGTATTAGCTTAAGTATTTAATATTCTACTTATATAGTATATAATAATATTAAATTCTAATAATATTTTAGACTACTTTACTAGTTATCTAGTCGTAAGTTCTTTTGTTTTTATAAATATTTTTAAATTCTCGTAGTTAGATAGAACTATAACTAGATACTTTACTTCTTAAAAGTATATTCTCTAGTATTCTAAGATTAGTACTATAGTAAGTAATTCTTTATTAAAGATACTATAGTTCTACTATACTAGATTAAATATTTTAGAGTAGTATATAACAGGTATAAGCTTCTCTTTATTATTTAGTTATAAGTAGATTATATCTACTACTATGTCTAAGGCGTCTATTTCTACTATACTAGGCTTATCTACGTTAAAATTATATAAAATAGGTTTTTCTATAAATCTTACTTTAATCTGTTAAAAAGCGTTCTTAGCTTATTTACTTTAAATAAACTTAATAGTCTTTTTTACTAGTACTAATATTAGTTTAGTAATCTTCGTATAGTCTTTAATAAAAGAATAGTAGAAGTTTATAAATCTAAGAAAGAACTATATATCTTTTATATTCTCTAGTAATTTCTAGTTTAAGATATTCTAGATCTTTACTAGATCTATTTCTATTTTTTCTAAGTTAAATACCTATTCTAGGAAAAGTATCTAAGTTATTATAAACTTATATTTCAATAGTTTAAAATAGAAGTCTACTTTAAGTAGGTATTATAGAACTTCTTTTATATATTTTTTATATTCTTCTTCTTTTTCTAAGAAGATTAGAATATTATTTAAATAATAGATTACTATTACTCTTAGAAGATCTCCTAAAATATTATTATTCTATCTTTAGTATATAGCTAGTACGTTGTATAGTTTAAATAGTATAACTGTATATTTATAGAGACCTGATAGTAAGATAAATACTATTTTCTATTCGTCTCTAACTTTTATTTATATTAGTTTATAAGCGTTTTATTAATCTAATTTCGTAAATCGTACTACCTTATCCAACTTATCCTATAAGTATTAACTAGCTAGTAATAGATAAGCGTTCTTAACTATAGTATAATTTACTTCTTAGTAATTAATATATATTCTCTTATCTAGGTTATCTTTTTTCTTAATAATAAGTATATTTAAGATAATTAGTAACTTAGATTTCCTAATATACCCTTTCTTAATACCTTCCTTTATATAACTTTCTATTCTCTAAAGACTCTTCTAGTTATATAACCGAAGCTTCTACTTTAAGAGATAATAACCCTCCTTTATTTTAATCTTATAATCCTATAGACGATGTTCTAATAAGGCTTATAAGTCTTCTAGGTTTTTAAATAAAGCTTTAAATTCTCTATACTATATAGGTATTTCGTTATTAGCTGTTCTACTAACCTATAAAGGACCCTAGACTAGGTGTTCTAGTATATTAGAAGAGGTAGCGCTAACATTGTTCTAGTCTTATAGTTATAATTATAAACCTATGTAATTATATTAACTGAAGATTATTATTTAAGCTTTCTAGTTAATATCTAGATTATATTCTTAAATCTATAGTATACTAAGTATTACTTTCTTATTTCCTATTTTAATAATATTAAATTATATATCTAAGTAGTATTCTTTAATATTAACTTTTATTAAGATAGTTTACTAATTAATAATCCTATCCTAGTATATAACGTCTATTCTATTAACTACCCCTAGGTAGTATAGCCTTATACCTTAGATTAAAATATTTAGCTTCTTTAAAGCTATTAAGAAAAGGAAATTACCTGTTACTCTAGAGTTAATTAGAACTTAGAGTTCCTTTTCTCTTATCTTTACTATTACTATAAGTTGGTTTTCTCTAGTAGTAGTATAAATTTCTAGTTTAATATAATAAACCTCAAATCGTCTTTTACTATTATCTTCTTTTAAAAAGCTTAGAAAGAATATTACCTTTTTATTATTAGAAAAAGCTACTTTATATATTAGACTATCTTCTATAGTTCTCTTAGATTCTAGAATAGTTCTAATAAAGTATCTCTCTATTAACTAGTCTAATATAGTATATAGTTTATATCGAACCTACTTAATAGTTATTCTATATAAAATTTTAGTAACTTATTATTTATCTTTTATTAGTTAGTAAAATTCCTAGATTAAAGTAGCTTAGAAGTTTACTTCAATAACTTTAAATATTCGCTAATTCTCTAGTGTCTTAAATAATATTACTATTCTCTTTTCTACTCTTAGTACTTAATATTTCTTATTAATTTCTAATCTATAGTCTTAACTAGGTAGGTAGGTAGTAATATCTAACTTTAAATATCTATTATATTTATTAAATCCTTCTAGGTAATACTATTACTATTTAGTAATATTATCTTTTAGATCTATAACCGTCTATAAGTCTCTCTTCTCTAGGTAGTTATTAAGTACTACCTATTCTAGCTCTAGTTTCTTGAATTTAATACTTTCTCTTCTAATAATAGAGCTAACTATAGTTACTCGGTCTTAGTCGTTCTATACTATTATATAAGTAGTTAAGATAGTAGAATTAATTTCTTAAGTAGAATATAAGCTCTAAAAGTTAGGTTTCTAGCTTTCTATATATACTTATCTATTTCCTCTTTTAAAGGTTCTAATAAATACTTATAACTTATCTTATTTAGGCTTATATATTCTAGGATCTACTTCTAATAAGTTAAATACTAATTCTAATAACTCTAATAAACTTGTTAATAATAGTAATTTATATTCTATTTCTAACTATATATTATAATACTTTTTAAGAAGTAGATCTCTACTATTATTAGTATATTATACCTTACTTACTAACTTATAACTTAATTCCTTCGTTTAGCTATAAGTATATAGCGCCTACTATTATATCTAAGATATCTATTTTAATCTATATACTATATCTTCTAGCTTTAAGTTTATTATTTATAAGTTCGATTTTATCGAGTAAGTATAATAATATATTAGTATCTAGTATACCTAGACATAAGTGCTTAAGTGTATATAGACCTAAAAGTTAAGCTTAGTCAGAATATCACGTGACCTCGTGGTTCTGATGTGTCTAGAGCACTCTAGAGCAACGCGTTAAGTTTTGTATATTAATTATATATACTTCCGCATACGTATTCCGTTTACGGAAGTGGCGTTTTATGGCGTATACCGCATGCGTATTCCGCATACGTATATACAAAGAGTCCTTTGTACACCGCATGTGTATTCCGCATACGTATATACAAAGAGTCCTTTGTACACCGCATACGTATTCCGAATGCGTATATACAAAGAGTCCTTTGTACACCGCATACGTATTCCGTATACGTATATACAAAGAGTCCTTTATACACATGTGTATATAACTAGGTCCTGGGATGTCTACCCAGGACACATACACATACACACACACATATACACACACACATATACACACACACACATATACACACACACATATACACATAATTTATACCCTTGACTTCTGCCTTCTGCCCTCTTACGTGACCATTTTAACAAAAACCTAGGTTTATCTACATCTTATAGTAAGAAGGAAAAGCTTTAAGAAAGGCTAGGTTAAGACTTAGCTTAGATTAAGAACCAGCGAGGATAGATAGAGCTACTAGATATATAATCTCTACTTCCTATTATTTTTCCTCTACCTTCTACTACTCTTTCTCTTCTCTTTCTCTCTTCTTAGCTTTATTAAGCTCTTATAGATTTATAAGACTATGTTAGAGTATCTCTTACTCCTGCTTAGTAAGGAAACGTTACTACTACTATAATTAGAGGATTTTCTATATAGCCTTAGAACTTTTATATATAGCTTCTTCTTAAACTTTAAAAGCTATCTCTTCCTCTTACTATAACTACTACTACTAGGTATTAATAGACTCCTATTTAAAAAGTAAGAGTATTCGGTTTTGTTATTTAACGTTATAGAGTTTGCTTTTTCTAGTATACTCGAAGTACTTAGAACTACTAGTAATACTAATATAGTAACAACCGGTCTTTACTTAAGTATATTAAGTATAAGGAATTATTTCGTATTCTAATTATTTAATTTAAAGAGCGTTTAGAATTCTAGATTATTTAAGTCTATCTTTATAGATAGGTGTTAACGATATAATAGAAGAAAGAGAAGCCTACTAGCTTCTTAATAATATTTCTTAGCTTATACTTAAGCGTAAGAACACGCTAGGCTAAGAAGAGGATAGTATTATAAATTACAAAAGTAGTAAGTAGTTTAGACAGCGCTCTAATAGAACAAGGTACGACATCTAGGAAAGGAAGGTAATATAAGAGGAAATCAGTAATATAAAAGATATATAAGGGTTCTAGAATCTTACTATTATAATATTATTAGAAGTTATATATAATTATATAACGTAATCGCTCTAATTAACGTAATCGCTCTAATTAACGTAATCGCTCTAATCGCGAGCGATATAGACGATATAAGCGATATAGGCGATGTATATAGAGAATAAAGGTTCTATATAAGACTAGTACGTCTGCTATTAGATAAGAGCTTCGTACTCAACTTTAGTTATTAATCTTATTATCTTATTTAATATCTTTAATATAAGTAACGAGTTCACTCCTAAGTAAACAACTTATCACGTCTATACTTCTTACCTATATACTAACCTTCGAGACTTAGTTATCTTTGTTTAGTTCGTTTAAGTTTCGTTATAACTTTCTCTCTACTCTACTACTTTAATATTAGATTAATTAACTATAATAAATAATATTAATTAAAACTACTTAGAATCTAATAAACTAGATATATCTATAATCTCTTAACAAGTTTATATATTATAACTAGTTTTTCTATAAGTGTTATACTATTATCTAGAGGTTTATATTACGAATCACGGTTACGTAGTAAGTAGTCTAGACAGCGCTCTAATAGAACAAGGTACGATATCTAGGAATAGAAGGTAGTATAAGAGGGAAACAGTAATATAGAAGGTATTTAAGGATTTCAGGATCTCACTATTGTAAGACTGCTGGAAGTCACGTGGGGTCATGTGACGTGATCGCCTTAATCGCCCTAATCGCTATAATCGCGAGCGATATAAGCGATGTAAGCGATGTAGGCGATATACTTAGAGAATAAAGGTTCTATATAAGACTAGTATATCTGCTATTAGATAGAAGCTTTGTACTTAACTTAGTTATTAATCTTATTATCTTATTTAATATCTTTAATATAAGTAACGAGTTCACTTCTAAGTAAACGTAATAGCGTATCTATACTTCTTACTTATATACTAACCTTCGAGACTTAGTTACCTTTGTTTAGTCTATTTAAGTTTCGTTATACTTTAAGTACCTACTTAGAAGTTTAGTTACTATAGCCCTAGTAACCTCCGCTACTACTAGCTCGAGTACTAGTTAAACTAACGTTATAAGGATATTAGAAAGTGCTACTAGAGAAGCGTCTGCTAGTATATAACTAGCTAAGGATAACGATAATATTAGTATACTAGACACCTCTAAGCTCTACAAAGTCGAAGTACTTAAGTCTATTAAAGTTAAGATACTAGACACGTATTATAGAAAGTATAAAGAACTTAACTTATTTCTTCTTTAAATAGATATCTATTTTAACTTTAACTTAGATAAATTCGAAGATAATTATAATTTATAAACTATCTTTACTATCTCCTACTTAAGAGGATTAGTATTAGAATAGGCTTAGTTATATTTAGAGGATTTTTTTAAAAACGAGAATAAAGATAGAAAGATAAAATTAACTAAGATTATATTTAAATCTTAGAAGAGATTTAAAATAACTATTAGAAAAGGCTTTAAAGACTTCGACGCTATCTAAACTACTATATATAAGCTTTTATATTTATACTAAACCGGATTAGTAATAGATTATATAAATAAATTCTAATGTTATAGAATAAAATTAGAATAGAATACTATTACTCTTATAAAACTCTTTTATAGAGGATTAAAGATATATATTCGTAAGAAGATAGCTAAATAAAACTTATAGTTTTAAACTATTATAGATATAATTAAGACAGTTATCTAGTTAGACAACCGCTTATACGAATTTAGAAAGAGTAACTCTAGATATAGAGAGAAGAGTAAAAGGTTAGAAAAGTAGAAACACGCCTATACTAGGTATAGTAAAGAGGTAAACACTATATATAGAAAAAGACCTTTCTAAAGAAAGAAGAACTTTCCTAGAAAGAGCGAAATCGTCGACGCGAGTAGAACTTATATTATAACTATTACCTCTCTAGTTATAGAGTAAATAAGTATAATAAGAAGAAAGACTCTAAAGAGAAAGAATAGGTTAATACTACTATTTAAAAGGAAGTAGCCTTACTGTTAAAATGGTCACGCAAGAGGGCAGAAGGCAGAAGTCAAGGGTATAAATTATGTGTATATGTGTGTGTGTATATGTGTGTGTGTGTATATGTGTGTGTGTATGTGTGTGTGTGTATGTGTGTGTGTATGTGTGTGTGTGTCCTGGGTAGACATCCCAGGACCTAGTTATATACACATGTGTATAAAGGACTCTTTGTATATACGCATTCGGAATACGTATGCGGTGTACAAAGGACTCTTTGTATATACGTATACGGAATACGTATGCGGT
>LLEY01000335.1:0-22748 GCA_001414485.1 Calycina herbarum | reverse complement strand
AAAATGCTTTTGAATTGTGCCTCAAACCTCTTAAATAGAGGAAGAGAAAGGATGTATTTATATACAAATTTACAATTCTAGAATGTTCTAGATCACGTGTTACTGATTCTAAGCGATTCCAGCAACATTTTGTTTTTATGTAAGTTACTCTTTTAATACTTATAAGTCATCAAAATCAGGTGAATTTGTCTTATTGTTTTAGTGCTTTTATAAGTCACCAAAATCGGGTGAATTGTCTTTACACAATTGCCGTTCTAAAGGGTTTAAGAGCAGTTATAAGAGCGGTTGCAAGTAGGGTGGTATTGCAAGTCGAAGAGGTTGTAAGGTTATAAGGTTATATTACAATTCGAAGAGGTTACAAGGTTGTAAGGTTGTATTACAATTCGAAGAGGTTGCAAGGTTATAAGGGTGTTGAAATTCGGAGAGGTTACAAGGTTGTAAGGTTGTATTACAATTCGAAGAGGTTGCAAGGTTATAAGGGTGTTGAAATTCGGAGAGGTTACAAGGTTGTTATAACTGTACTACAAGTCCCAGAGTTTGCAGTGGTATTGTCGGGGGTGTAACCAGTAGAAGGAGTCTCTTCCAAGAAGAGGAGTCTACTTTGCACAACTACGTAACTATACGTAAGCTTACGATTCCGAGAACCGCGATACGTATAGTCAGTTTTTCTAATCTGCGCGCGCGACACTGATCAGTGTTAGTATAACTTGGTGGCCAATAGCATGATGCAAAAAGAGTATATTATCGTTCGTGCATACAGAGCAAAGTTAGCTGCTCCAACTACTTAAATAGACCTTAAGTGAGAAGGTCACGTGGAGTGCTATTCACTCTGATTATACCGACACTACCTTTATCTACTCTAATCTTAAGAAAGACATATACTACTAATTCCTAGATTACTTCTATCTTATCTATCTAGAAACTTAAACTTAGTAAGGATTCCTAAAGCTTAAGAAGCCCTTATATAGCTTAAAACAAGCGCTGTATAAATAGCTCTAGAAAGTTATTAAGAAGTTTATAAAACTTAGCTTTAAGGTCTTAAAGAGTAATCTAAACCTCTTTATTAAAGATAATATATCTATCCTTCTCTTTATTAACGATATACTAATTATAGAAGAGAAAGTAGATATTACGCGAGTTAAATCCTAAATAATAAATAATACTAAATAAAGAGTAAATAAGGTAGAGGATTAAGATAGTAATACTAAGATGTTTATAGGATTTAAGATTAGAAGAGATTAAGTGAATTAGTCGATTACTATATCGTAAGGAGCTTATATATAGCAATTGCTTATAAAGCTTATAATAGATAAATATAACCTAGTTTCTACGTCTTTTATACCTAGAACGGTACTTAAACTATGACTTAAAGGCGAGGAAGTTACGTATAGAGAGTTGAAGCTATACTAGCAAATTATTAGAAGTATAATGTATCTCTTAAACAGCATAAGATTCGATATTACGTATACTATAGGCCAGCTTGTAAGGTATATAGCCAGCCTTATAAAAGAACATCTCTAATATATAAAACACCTTGTACAGTATCTCAAAGGATCGATTAACGATGGTATTACGTACGAAGGATAAGGAAGACAAATAGTAACTTAAGGCTTTAATATATATACTCGAAGAGTTTATAGTTTAAACTTTGAACTTTACAATAATGCTACCTAGGCTACTGAAGACGATCGCAAGTTGTTTAGTAGCTGGGCAGTAACTCGATATAGAGGAACAGTCTCTTAGGCTGCTCAAAGGCAAAAGCATATAGCTTTAAGTACCATAGATTCGGAGATATCAGCTGTAAGTGAAGGAGCAAGAGAAGCGGCGTGGCTTAAGAAGCTATAGGAGGATCTAGAGAAGACATTCACGATACTCTTACTTTACTACGATAACAAGGTAGCTGTACAACTTTGTAAAGATACTAAGTTCTATTAAAGATCTAAGTATATTAAGACCAAACACCTATACGTACGAAACGACATAGTTCAAAGGGATCGCCTCAAAGTCCTTAAAATACTAGGAAAGGACCAACCTGCTAATATCCTCACTAAACAACTTACAAAGGATACGTTTAATACACATTGTTGAACGCTTTGGATGAAAAAGAAGAATTGAGTACTCTTATACTGTGGCACAAGTGTAAGGCACTTTGTGGAGCTGCTGAACTTCAAAAGAGGAGACGTAGGCACTATAACTGTACTAGAAGTTGTTACAGGAGTTAAGGAGGCTCAAGGGATTAACTTTGTAAAAAGTGGGAATAGCTTCACTTTGACAAGTGGGATCAAGAACTTATTACGCATAGGGGAGTGTCAGAAATCAGGTGATTTGGGGGCCAAATCTTGCTGCTTAATAAGCCCTTGGAACATATTTAGACTGTTTGTCAGTATGGACAATTTAGACTCGTAATCATCGAATCTATCAATATACAGATCAAAACCATCACTTCTATCCCCCATTCTTGACACCATATGCATCTACGTGGGGGTCGCGTAAGGTCTGCAGCATATTCAGACTGCAACAACACCCTCTCCGGATAATTACAATGTTGGTAAAGTTGAGCCTGCTACAGGATTTTCTACCTGCATTCCTTGAACGAGACTGGCCTGTTCGATTCGCCCTGAGGACCCTGTAATATTCGAAAGTGATCCAACAACTGTGCATGGTAATAATTGATTGTACTCTCGGAGGATGGAGAATCCAACGTCATAGATTGCCAGCTCTTGGGAGTCAAGAGAGCGAGCTCTCTTCTCCCCACACTCTTCACTGTGAATTGTTGAAAATCAACTTATCATTTTTCCGTCAAGATCTTGACCCAGATTTGCCAAAAGAAACCCCAAAATGACATCTCCTGGAATTACAATTAACTCTGACAATTACGGGCCATGGATAAACATATCAGTGTGGATTATGATGGTCATGATGGTCTTAGCGAGCTTCGTAAAACTGCTCTGCAAATGGGTAGCAATACGAAGGTTTGCGAAAGATGATCTTTTCATGATGATTGCTATGGTCAGTGCCTGATATATCTTACTCTTGCGAACTAAGTTAATTTTCCGCAGATAATTACCATTGGTTACGATCTAACGGTGTCTCTTCAAGTTTCTGCTGGCTTGGGAAGGCACCAGTAGACCCTCACTACTGAAAATATAGTTAGCTATCAAAAGGTTCGTCAATCTAGATAATTCTGCTATACCTGTTGAAGCGCTAAATGGAATTAAAAGTCAAACTACGCCTCTCAACTTCTTTTCGTTGCATCCCTTTGCGCGGCAAAGTCTGTCCTTCTTCAGTTCTTTCTCGAGCTTGGACGTCGTGATGAGCGCCTGAAAGCAGTCAAACTAGTAATTGCCTTGAATCTGACGATATACCCGGTAATGATTCTACCGATTGCATTTCAGTGCCCTACCCCAAGGTCATGGGAAATACTATCCCCAAAGTGCCTCAATCAGGTTAGTATTTCTAGATGGCTCGAGGGTTTGAGCTAACGTTGAAACCTCAAGACAGCTCTGTGGGGTTCTTTCACAGCATTTGACATCGCAATCGATTGTTGTACAGTTTTGCTGCCTGTCTATTTGCTATATGATATCAAGCTGCGCCGAGGCCAAAAACTATATGTTTTGTCAGCATTTGCAACAAGAATCCTGCAAGTTATCACCTCAATTTTTATACATTCGCTGATGTGATCAAAATTCAGTATTATACCTATTGGTATTGTAAGGATGACGTATTTTGATAAATATTCTCAATCACACAATCACACTCGCGACGATTTTCGAATGGTTCTCGTAACATCTATCCTCGTGAATTTCAGCATACTCCTCACAGCCATCCCTTTCCTGAAGCCCGTAATGGACGGTTTACAAACTGGAATTCTTGCAAGTGATCTTAGGTCCATGGGTGGCAGTGCGTTTCTGCGTTCTTCGAGCTATCCTCTTGGTTCACTAGGGCGAAGTTCCAAAAACGAAAACAGAGACCCTCCAAGCATGTGGAGGAAAGGGAAAAATTTGGGGTATTCCGTCACTGCGGCATCCGGTAGAGCAAAGTCACAATCGGAGATGTCAGACGAAAGAATGATCATACAGTCAACAACTGTCTCGGTACAATACGGAGAGGCTGCATGATTCATTGGAAATTTGCAACTGAGAGATAATAATGCAATACTAGTACTAGTTACACGTGGTCTGGATTGAAATTTTAAAAGTGTATAAGTAGTTGCGTACGCGTTGTGGAAAAATGGCCTACAATATTATAAAGCAAGTGAATGCGGTTACATGAGTAAACACCCGTAATCTTTGACCAGGTGCCTATGCTCGGGGGGCGCATTGCGACCTCCGTAGTCCCTTGCTATAAGAGTCAGCAACCCCGAGAGATTTCTCTCTCAGTTCCAACACAGGTTCCAACATAATTTCAATACAACAAAATGACCCTCAAAGTCGAAGAATGCGATGATTCGGATATGGCTCGCACGTTCGAAATTATCAGCGAAGCATTTGCTCACGAACACCCGTATATCGATGCAGCGTTTCCAGCGCACACGAAGCCAGCCGGCCGCGCAACTGGAGCATCACGTATGCTTAGCATAAAACAGCAAGATTCATGTGCGAAATTCCTCAAAGTCATCGACCAAGAGACCGGTACGATGATAGCCCAAGCCAAATGGAATGTCTACAAAAACACAATACCACCTGAATTAGATCTGGATGGCGAATTTTGGGACTCCGAGGAAGAGAAGGAATATGCACAGTTATTGTGCAGAGAGTATTTGATTCCGAGGCGCGAAGCAATTCGAGATTCCGGCGGAAACCTGCTGTGTAAGAACGTCCTCCAGATTTCTTCTAGCCTTTATGAAAAGGTCTTCTAATCATGATATGAGTTCAGCGCTTGACCTTCTGACGGTGGACCCAAAACTTCAACGCCGTGGCGCAGGACGTCTTTTAGTCAAATGGGGAACATCTTTGGCCGATGAACTTGGATTCACGGCGGTGGTTGAAGCGACGGACTACGGAAGGGGCTTGTATCAATCCGAGGGGTTTGAAGATCGCGGTCGATGGGAGACGAGGCTTCCAAAGAAATGGGAGAATTCCAGGGGAAAGCAGAAGTTCATCTGGATGGTAAGACCGGCTAGAAAGAACTCTAGAACCTAGTATAGTCAGTATGGTCTACATATGTGTTTTTGGATTCTAGCTACGGAGAGACATTCCACGGGTTTTCTTTTCTTAACCCTACTTTAAGACCCAAGAAACAATCCAATGCGATTTAAAGTCTCCCATAGTGTGGAACGCTGTTACGGGTTTTCGAGATGGCATATATGGTGTAAATGAATGACCAAACATAATGTGAGAGGCCAGACCTCGAATAGCTCAAAGATGTGGTTTCAAGTATTCAATTAAGATGTGCATGAGAAGTAGATACTTGTAGACAGAGGAAGAGCTTCTCGCTATCTCACTGTTTGGAAGTGGAGACTGTAGCCAGTGCTGGCATGCTATCAAGGGTTCTAAACCTCCCACATAACTAGGTGAAAGCGCAAATAGCTAACTACAAAACTAACATCCTCCAACGGAAATACACAAAAGGTCCCTCAAGAATACCACATTGCAATTAACCCTCAAAGTACAGCTGCAAATCGTTTCAAAGCTTGTTCTGCTTGATACCGAAACTTGCAACAAACCCCAGAAATGCAATCACTGCATAAAAGATCCACATATCGTTGAAAGCAGTTGTTAAAACCTGGCGTACAACTTCTAGCTGTTCATGGTTGATCTTAGAACCAATAGTTGCTGTCGAAATTGCGTTTCCAGAACTTAGTGAGGAGATATAGCTTGCTGGCAAGTTTGCAACTTGAAGCAAGTTGGACTGTCGCTGGATCTGACTCTGAATTATGACTTGTCCGAAGATGACACTTACTGTTTGACTAAGAGTTTTAATAAACTGGAAAGCGGATGTACCGGCTGCAACATCTTCTTCGTCAATCTGAGCATGGAAAGCAATTAGGGGTGCTTGATAGGTAAGTCCAAGTCCAATAGCGATCAAAATTTTAGTGAGAATTATCAGTGGCCAGTTAGCATGAGGCTGAAGATGAATAAACAATCCAGTGCTGAGAAACAAGGACGCAGCCCCAATTTGGATCAGAAGCTTATATTTTCCGGTTCGCTTTACAACATATCCAACGAATATGAAGAACAACGCAAGGACGAGCGTAGTGGGAAGAAAGTAGACGCCAGACATGATCGGAGATGCATTCAAAACGATCTGAAAATATAGCGGAAGGAAGTATGTACATCCAGTCGTTATGAAAGACTGTAACATGTTTACTCCTAATGTGGATATGGTGGAAATGCTGGTGAAGAATTTGAGTGGCATGAGAGGCTGGCGGGCGATCTTCCATTCGACTATAACGAAAAACGACAACCCTAGTGCGCCGAATACAATTAGGAGAATAACCAAGGTTGAGTTCCATGGAGCTGACGTTCCTCCCATTTGGAGGCCGATGAGAAGCATGAGAGTTGCGCCAATTATTGTCACAATGCCGATCCAGTCGATCCTTTTCAATCCAGTACGTAGCGGTATCTTAAGCGATTCCAGTTTCAGAAAAAATACTAGAAGGACAAAAGACGTAGCATTGAAAGGTACTAGGATGGGATTAGTCCCTGTCAACTCGCGTGCAAACAAAACCTACCGAGAATCCAAAAACACCATCTCCAACTTGCTTTTTCTGCTAATATGCCTCCCACGGTAGGACCTGCTGCCGAAGCGACTGCTTGTACTGCACCAACAACACCAAAGTACATTCCACGCTCCCTGTTAATAATCTTAGAATATTTCCTTATTTTGACTGTGAAAATTAATGCTCACCTGACAGAGAATAAATCCCCAACACAAATGTTCGTCAGAACGATCAGACCTCCGGCACCTACTCCTTGTACGGCACGTCCGCCAATAACGTTTGATATATCCTTCGAGATGGCGCCAACAATAGTGCCAACAAAGAATATTGCGCTAGTAATGATCAAGATAACTCTTCGAGCAAACACGTTGCTGATATTCGCCCAAAGCGGAACAACAACGCCAAAACTGAGCATATAAGCGGAACCAATCCATGCAAATCCAGCGTCAGATATGTCAAACTCGTGGGCTATCGTGGGCAGTGTGTTCGTCATTATGAATGTATCCAGGGAAACTGATAAGACGGTGGCACAAAGGGCAAACATGATGATCTTGTGCTGAAATACAGGTCCTTGGGGATCTGGGACTCTTTTCTCCTCATCGGGCATAATTTCAGGGATTATTTGCAAAGAGTTTTTCATGCTGGAGTCTTTCTCGTCGTCAGATGGCGAAGAACGTGTTTGGACCGGGGTTTTCTCAT
Organism: Calycina herbarum; assembly: GCA_001414485.1. Lineage (NCBI taxonomy): Eukaryota > Fungi > Ascomycota > Leotiomycetes > Helotiales > Pezizellaceae > Calycina > Calycina herbarum. Next base: position 15,388 of record LLEY01000335.1, on the reverse strand, counting down.
TCATATCAATCTCAGTTGATATAGGGGAGACTTGAGGAGTAGAAGTTGGTTCCGAGACACCCGATTTACTTGACATGCCCGATATTTGAAGCGATGGGTCCCGTTGTGTGGACATAATGAATGATCAACGTAACGGAGTTTTGAAAGTAGTTGTTTTTCTGAAGTTGTCAAAAGAAATGGCAAAAGTACAGTAACAGGTGGTGGAGAATCAGGTCAAATCACTACAAAAAAGAAAGGAACCATGTAATGTGGATAGGTTCATGAGCTCTCCAGTGAGACTAGCTGTATTAGGTTAGCACTCTGCTTGAATATTGAAAAATTAGCAACAGTTCACTTTCAACCACTTTTGGACTAGTTGAATTACGTCTATACAACTAAAGCCATATCGCCATATAAATAAGGTATCCGCAAACAAAGTGTTGTCACTTTGAACAGTCCAGCTTCCATTTATCCCCCTCCGCCAAGATTCATTCAGTAAGATTTTAAATCCTCTTATCTTGAAATGAGTGGATACTCACTTTCGAGATATGGTGTTCAGAGGGGGTGGCAAGGGGTAATTGAAAGAGTCCACCGTCGATGGTGCAAAGCTTGAGCTCCACATGAAAGATTTAATCAATGATTTTCTTCTACCCGCTTGTTCTACCCAGCCTTAATGTAACGTAGACATTTTCCTCTAAAAGCCTACTTTTTCATGTTTTACTTGTGCTGTGCCTCATTCTAACATCATGCATGTCGTATCACTCATGAGCGGCAACAAAAAGGGCATCGGATAAAGTGTCATCAATGTTGGTGTTTAAGTAACCCTGGTAAATATAAATGCCGAGATCTCGTCTTATCTGAATTGAGATTCGTACATGCACAGCAAGTCCGGAGATAGCCACCGCATGATGCATAACATCGATGAGTGCAGCACGCGCGATAGGTTGAGTACCAAAAGAGATGACCAGGAATCATACCAACACAGATTGAATGGCTAATATTATACGTCGAGTGTAGCCTGACTTACTTGTACATAATGCAACCTGGCCGTTGAATTTCTCAGCAGGTATCTGTGCAACCTTCCCCATACATCTAAACTGATTGACGCAAGAAGCACATTTGCTTGATCAAAAGTGAAGGCATGTTTGGGGCGTGCTCCAATAAAAGTGGTTCTTTCCACGTACAACAGGGAATATCTCTTGACCGATTTGAAGTAGTCGTCATTGATTATAGCAAGGCTCTGATAACGTGTAAAGCGGAATTGAATATTCAAATTATCATATGTTTTATTTCTCATCGAAGGGGGTTTCTAATGTTGCCTGGGAATTTTATTTCATGACGCCAGCTTCAACATGTAAAGCAATGCTTCTACGGTGCAAATGAAACAGACATTGTGAAAACGTGGTATGATAATTGGAGTCGGAACGAATGGATTATAGAATCTGCTAGCCAATCACTCCACCGCACTGTTCCTACTTCTCAACCAACAATTTGCAATTTGAAGACTCCATGCTCTGGTGCAACGACCACACCTAGTAGTGAATGCTAACAACTTGGTCGCTAAGCTTAATATTGGCCCATATCAGACGCTCCGCGACGCTGAATAGAGACAACGGGGTCATCCAACTCAGTCTCGAGACTTGGTGGAATTCGTGGAGAGAGTGGTGCTGCCACGACAGAGCTTGCAAGGAAGCAAATGATGATTCTGGTGTAAGAGGTGTACATGATAGCGTTATGCTGATAGATATCTAGATGAATTTAGCAAATTTCTGGAAAGGTAGTCTTCAACGTACTCTGAGTCGAGATGGTCGATTGAGATGGTCGATCTTGGTTCTTTATTTCTTTGTGTAAAACAGAGAGAGTGTTCTTGGTTTATAGGTTCCTTCTGGCCATATCTAGCAATATAACCTCGAAGGAGGATGACCATAAAGTCTTCAGAGGTCAGCAAGCGAGTTTGAAAAACCATTAAACCCCTGTTGAATCGAAATCAATTGCCGATAGGAGGCAGAATCACGCAAAGAGAAAGCTCCACCAATAACTTCACATTCACTTATCAATATAAGACATGTGAGCTGGAATGCAACCCCCTCAAGGATAACTCAGGAAGACAGCGAAGCGTACAGAAATCCTTCCAATGTAACGCTGAATGCAGCAACCAATTGAAAGTACACGCTGATCTCAGTAAATTGCATATGCAATACCCTGGCCAAAACCCCCTTTGTGTTACAATTTCTTCCAACCTTTGTACCATAAGTGCCGAAAATACCGCCGTCATCTGTTTTTGCTTACCGAATAATACTTGGTCATGCATGCGGATAGCAGATACTGAAGAAACTATTCTTGACCAGCCGGACAACCTACTCCTTTCACTGAGCTCTACAATAGCACGTTGCAGCTTTCTATGCTTCAACAAGAACCTCCCTCGCCTCTACAAAGAAATATCTTAGTATCTGATTGCTCCAGCCATGGGTTTTAACATTGAAAAAGGATATAAGATACTAGAAGAAAAGTCCAATTTTCACACTAGTGGCTCAATCGAGAATACACAACTCTTAGCAGATGGCGAAATCGACAGCCACATCCATGAATATCAACTCACCAAACGACGAAAGCTACGCTATTGTGGATATCTACCTGCCATCATTGTTACCGTATATTTCATTTGCAACGCGCTCCTTCTTCGCCAGGTGTTTATTCTCAATACCCGTATACACAGCTGCCCTTCGGAATACAGTAAGCAGTCTCCCAGTCCATAAAAGTAAATACACTAATGGAGTTATACAAGCGGGACTATCTCGTAACGTTCAAATGACTTACGCAACCACCGAGAACGAGAATGATACAAGCGTAAATGAATACTAGGAAAGTTTAGATACTGGTCTAATTGTCGTTGCTCTTAACCATAAGTACTCAGACAGCCTTGGACTAGCTTGTTCGGTTCTATTCCCGTGGGACGATGGTAAAGGGTTATATTACATAAAAGCACTGCATTAATTACATTACCTGGTAATCCTCTTAGAGTTTACTTAACATAAAAGGCTAACAATTGAATAGAAAGTGATATAGAGCAGTATTCTAGAACCTAGGAAATATTCTACACCAGATCAAGTCAAAACACATATTTTGTATTGCCTTAACACTATAAGACAAGATATCATGTACACTGCCGACGACATACTCATGCTGTCAGAAAATCGTCCCTACGCTATTAGCGATAAACAAGTTCTTTAATGTCGAAGCTGGGATGCTTTAATATCTTGGGCTCGCGAGCCAGAACGCTATTCTTACTATGAGATAGTATTGGAGTATGTCCCTATTATGCACTGTTTAGAGCAATATGCTTTCTATCCCAAAGGTACCCCACAGAACAAAGCTATGAAGGCGTATTTTGAAAAGTAGGGCCATAAACCTATGTTTGAAGATAGGGTAATTAATTATTAGGCTAGGATAGTCGTAGTCTTTGGTAGTAGGATTTCATTCAATTATATATGCCTCTCCTTCTTTACCTAGTTTTGAAACCTTGTAACAATACCTTTTGCTACCAGTGTGTTTCATCTCTTGTACTGTGCGATCTATTTGAAGGCGTTTTTTAATAGTTAATTACAAAAGAATTGCCTAAACCATGAGTTACAAAAAAACCCCTCCACTCCCCACCTCCTACAACACAATGACGAAGTCTGAAATAAGGATCGTGCTGTTACTTAAAATACGGCCAGATGGTTTAAGCGTACAGAACAGACATGAGCGGATAGGGCTAAGCTTTACAACTTGTTAATTATTGTGACGACACGTACAGCTGATGGACCACGCAAGGTGCACGACTACGCCAGGTGTAAGTTAGGCAACCTGGAACTGTCTATACCAAGATTCTAAGCAGAGGAGAGAAGGAAAGAGAGTAGAGCTTAGGAGCTATAGGTTTTTAAATACACAAGGTGTGCCAAGGCCAGTCTAGGCTGGAATGAAGCATGATGGCGGTCAGAACCGTCACAAAGAGGCGCTGTCATCTTACTACTCCAGTACTCCAACCGCTGAAGGATGCCCCTAAATGATTTTCCTTCAGGGAGTAGTCCGAGAATCTGAAAACATACGGGAGGCGCTACAGCTTCGAGGACTTCCAGGCTGCCACCAGACTGCTCCAGCGCTCTAACCGCCGAAGCTGCCTTTCCAAGGCCTAAGCAGAAAACCCGAGAACCTGAAAACCGTTTCCCTTTCTGCAAAAAATGAAGTTATCTGAGGCTTGTGTCCACGTAGAGCGAGGACTTAGCCCAATTCTCCTCAGTCTATGGTACACCAGCCTCAGACCGGCTAAGACTTACAGGTTCTCGAATCTAGGACTATGAAGACGAGGAAGCCGTCCACGTACGTGGCTAATGCTGCTTTTATACTACCGAAAACTTAGAATTGAGACTTAACTGTTAGCCTATCGTTAGGTATCGTGGCATCATACTCAAGCGCTTGTAGTGGGGTCTGAAATATGCCTGCACGTGATATTACATGTGCTCCTGGTGGGTTGAGCATAGATAGACCAGAGGACATCCGTTGTTCTCTCGCTCATTCTTACTGTTCAATCCACCCTAAAGTATGACACTGGTCACATCGATATCTCCTAAAGTCGAGCTAGGAAACTAACCATATCATCCACCCATCCATGTATTATCTAATCTCATCACCTCTTCCTAACGACCTAATCCAACATTCATTCCTATCTGGAAAAAAAAAACGTTAGCAATGCAACAAAAGATCAAATATCAGAAGCATTAACCGGTTACTATTGATTGTTAAGTTGCAATCTGCAGTGTCGACGCCAACTTAAAAGTCAATATTGCTCCCGTCTCCTTCTAAATCCATGTTTACCCCTCCAATACGCTTTCTCTCAATTCCTGGGCAATGTTTCGTTTCTGGTCGTTTTCTTTGATAAGGCGACACCAGGTATCTGCTGCTTCTTGCTGGGTCGTTGTTTTACACGTTACTGAATAACGATCAAACAAGGCCGGAAGCAGGGCAAGCATCTTGAGTTCTTCGTGGCTGTTAAGACTCTCTCTTTCGTGCTCAGGATAACTTATCTCAATAGCGTCGACTATCTTGCAGATCAAGTCCATAACTGTGCGAACGTCTGGCGTATCATTCTAGCCCCTGTTAGCTCGATCAGAAGGTAGGCCAGGCAATATATCGTGTACCTCGTCTGTTCCGACTTGAACCTCAATGGTGAACTCTTGCTCCCCTAACTCCTTTATATTGACCTGGAGCTGGAATCGCATAGCCGGGACCTCTACCAGCTTGACTCCCTCTGTACAGTCTAGTTCGAAACTTAGACCCGGCACTGCAATTCTGAGACGCTTTCTAGCAGCCATTGCAACTTTCTGGAGGTGAATGACCAGCCAGTACACGCGTCCTTGGGCATATTCGGAATGAACGGCTTCAAAAAACCAAAACAATATCTTTGTAGGAAGATTGCAGAATCTATGCGTCATTATTTCTTCTAGCCCTGTAGACTAGATTCAGGTATAATGCACTCGTTGACAGCGAGGAGCTTCATTTAGCCATGAACTTAGGAAGTACGTCGAGTTTTGGAGATCAGCAAGAGTTGGTTGGCAGTGGAAGCTGGGAATTTAGTTGAGGGATGTGATTAAAGCCGTTGTTATTCTATACTATACGGCCCCCTACTCCAAGATACCACCATACCTCTAAAAAAGCAAAAGAAAGATAACGATCACTCTTCCATTCTCCCTCTGGAAGGAACCCTCACAGCTACCAAAAAGCGAAAGATGGATAACGATGGTTAGCATGTTTGGGACCGAAGATAAAGAGCGAATTATTAATCAATTGCTGCGTCAAAACGAGTCACGTCTGGAAATGGAGTGGTGGGGCAAGGAGGGCAAATTAAGATCACTGGCTTTGATTTGAATCCCGTCTTTAATTCCAACCAATGAACTATGCTTCTGTGTTTGTACGTATATTCTGTCTAGGAATACTGTTTGTATGTTCTGCCATGTATCCGCTCCCCATTAAGAGATTGTTTTTGCACCTCCAGAGGTCCTACAGACTCTTCTTGAAACGTTGCGGTCGCGTTCCCCATAGGGGAACGTGAGAAAGAATTGTAAGATGCCTCTCGTGACATGCTCCATCTCCTTCTCCCAAAAATCTTTCAACACCGAAGACAACTACCAAATCTCCTACATGAAAGACCCCAAACAACCATTTGTTGCTGTGTCTGCCACTGGCTGAGGCTGCCTATTAGCACTAATGGGCGATGGCAGAAAGGGCGTGCCCGATTGTGGAAGCTAATACTCAGTAAATTTTCTCTATCGTAAACGCTAGGTAAAGAGCTTTATGAAAGACAAGACAGCATATTAAATATAGAAGGCTCCGTTGGGTATGTTATTATTTACTTTTTTCTTGCCTTCCCCCGTGTAGTCTTTACAGGCTGTCTCTTCAATACGCCCTGAGGTTTTGCAGAGCTCCTGGTTATTAGATTGCTTACAACCTTCCGCTCCGCTTTTGATCGGACTACACGTTTCGAGGGGTTCGTAGAAGTCGTCTTAGCTGGATCCTTAGCTACGCTAGGGATAGGTGGTTGTATCCGTTTGCTTCTACGCGGAGTTACATGGTCAGGCGGAGGTAAGGGCTACGGTTCTACTGTATCTACGTTCTGTCGCTATTAAGGCTCAAGCTTTTTGTTACCAGCTACCTTTGATACCTCTAATGAATGGACTAGGCTAAGAGATAGACTTATCGCTAGCTAAGGCTGCTCATCTTTATAAAAGGGCTTTTTCCTACTTAGTTGTAATGCCTGCCCAGTTGTAGGACGAAGAACCTGAAAACTTGTGGGGGGAGGAAATGTTTAAAGAGGTTAACATCAAAAGCCATCAACAATTGGGCCATGCCTTCGATAATCCTCCTTTGGGCACTGCTATGGGAGACTGTTTCTTTACTCGGTTTACCACAACAAGAGGGGATATCTGCTATAGGTCAATGGGCGCCAGCTGTCGGGTCTGCATTTGTGTTCCTCGCAACTTTATTCGACAAGTACTTTTTGTACCCACAGCGAGACCACAGCAACTTTGTCACCAAGCAAGGGGAGCAAACCAAGGAAACGTACTCCAGGTGTGCAAGAAAATCACGAGAAACACTATGTCGATGCCGTGGGACGAGATTGTTCGGCACTCGGGGCAGAGTGAGGAAAGAGGATTCAACTGAGGGTATTTTGGACTCTGAGGGAACTGAAGGTCCCGAAGAACTGTCGATCATGGAACGAACGGAGTGGAAAGGTTGGTATAACTTATAAATCTCGAGAACCCTGGCTAACAAGTTTAAAAGAAATCTGGGCCCGAATCAGATCAGCAGGGTCAACAGTGGAAGTCAGTCAGACAGAGATATCGAACGAGGGATTGGGCAGCGAAGGGAAACTGTCTAGAACTGGATCATTTTGGGAAAATATAGGGTTTAGCGAAAAGGTATTCTTCATTCTTCCTCGGTCTCTCGTCGTATCTGCCTCATGTATTGCTAGTGTGGTATTTGGAACTTAGCCAGAGGTTCGGAAGTTAGCAGGAGAGGTGAAGTGAAGCCTTTACTGGTGAGAGGTCTTGTCAAAAGCTAGTGAGCAAACGGATTTAGGGTTATGATAAGCCATTTTAGTAGCGGGTTGGAAATATATGACGAAATAAAACTTTATTAAAAATGAATCATAGAACAGGTCTACTGCTTTTGTATGTGGGTATGCCAGCCTCGAAAAATATGAAATTAACAGCAGGCGAAGGCGAGGGTGCAACGAGTGAGGGTTCGATCACTGAGCATGCGAGAGTGTTTTCGGTGCGATCTCCACTCTCTCGATAGGAGTGCTCATGTTGTTGTCACTGTGGGGAAGGAAGCCAAATAAGGCGCGTTTGATAGGAGTGGCATACTTACACCATAACATGGTATACCCGTGGTCTGCTCGTTCTTTCCCTAATTATTCAACACGAATATAAAATGACTTATAAAACAGGTGGATAGGCTTAGTACTTACAGTTATTCTAAAGCAACGTTACCTTGTTTACTTGACTAGAAAAAGAGGTCAAATATGTACTTTTTAACGTATATCTTTTAGTATATTATAATGGGGTTTGGTTAGAATAACTATGTTGATTAAAAGAATCAGGATGATGTAGATCTAGATAGAATTGCATGGTTCGTGAACAAAGCACAGCAAAGTAGTGGGATTTCATTCACAAATTGCATTATAGATGGGCTGAGTCAACTACATGGTTCGTATTCAATTCAAAATAATGGGTATAATAATATAAATAGTCGACTAGACTCTCGGCGCCAAAGAATTCCTACAGGCACGTAGCAGAATATCCAATCTGCTTACTCTCCCTCGTCTCTTCTTAAAAATTATTCATCTTTCTCAATGACATGCCTGGTGGTGGCATTGTGCTTTCCGACACCCGAAATTCCTTCGTTACTGCAATGGAATCAAGACCTGGTAACGGTTGTCCTCCCTCTACTTTATCGTTATTGAATAATTCGTCCTCGGATTCGCTCGCCTTCTTCATGTGTCTCAATGCACTCATATTCGTACTGCGGGGCCTGCTCGAGATTTTGGCCGTGGAGGATAATTCGTAGGATTTGTTGTATGCGGATGCTCCAGTTCTCGTGTTTAGGCCGCCGGAAAGAAGGGCTCGAAAGACTGAGGATATCGAGGGTTAGCTTTAAGTTTCTAAGCTGCCATATATGGGTTGCAACAAGACTTACCCGGAAGTGATGCGGCAATGATCGAAATTGCAGTTTCCACCATGCTTACAGTGCATGTCAACATGGTTTCGCCCTTCTTCGAATAATATGCTCGAATAACTAGGTCGCATATGTTAAAATCGGTCACTTGGAGAGAGGATGAATGAACTCACTACTTGAAATGACGACGAAAAATCCCAGTGCAAACATGGCTGCTACCCCGAGCTTTTGTTTCATCGGCATCTTGAGCTTCAAGACCATCGATATTGGAAGACTGATAACTGTTGGTTGATATTAGTATTTGCAACTTGGCGGTTCCGTATTATTTCAAGACTTACTGATCACATCAGAAAATATATTGACTGCGAGGGGTTAGTGAAAGTCATCGCTACAAATAACGGATGCACTCACGCAAGATAGTAATCCAGTAGTTGATATCGGACGCTTTTTGAGAACATTGCTCTGGATAATATCAATACTTGAAACTCCTGGAATGATATAGTAGCTCTCTTACGACTAGGAACATGGGACCATTTTCTCTCAATTGGGTAGCACTGGAAAACGATATCGAAGAATATGACCAGCCAGCTTACAGCCAAAAAACCAAGCAAGCAATTATAAACTGTTTGCAACTTTGTCCTTGCTGCAATTCGCTTATAGAAAAGGACCAGAGCAACTTTGATCGCCCAGATTGAAGTGACGTATAATGTCGATCCCGGAATAATCATCTTGGAAGATTAGCACAAGTCTTTTGTTGGCGATTGAAAGATTACAGATCTTACCTGCATGATATGAATAAAGTTCTCATTACTTGCAGTTTGAGGTCGAGCCATTCCTATCTTCTAGTAAGCCAAAACTCTCCCAGACGCACACTGGAAGGTAAAGCTCTACCTTCATTCCACATGTAATGTTGAATCCCCAAATCCCCAATTAGACATGAGGCTGCAAGTAAGAGAAATGCATCGTCGACGTTCCAGACGCCGAACTTTCTCCATTTCACGAACAATCGTGCTCCCAAAAAGATGCAAGCCACGACCGTACAGATGTACCAAGAAATCTATGGAAGTTAGTTCCTTCCCAAAGTCTGTTGCTTGTCATTTGAGAATCTCTTACAACTTGGCCAAGTCCAACATTCATATCCACCGCTTCGGATGCCATAATGATGATTTTCAATCGATTGTCGTGTCTTCACTTCGTACGTGATGGGGAAATGATTAGCCAGAAGTGGATCGAATCAAAAGGCCCACCGTGTATGAACCGATTTGGGGGCACTTCAGCCTTTAATACAGACTGGACCCTTGGATGAGTTTTTTGTTCCAACTTCTTCTCCTTCGAAACGCGGCGATGTTATCCTGACCTATCTGGCGACCCGGCACTTGCAACATCCTAGTACATTGGGGCCTCGGTAACGCAGGGAAGTTGTGGAGTCTTAGAAGTGTGCTTCGATGTGTGCTTCGATGTGATAATTGGGGCCCACAGACTTTGAAGTTTGTTGAGGGAGGTGGGATTTGGGAGAACATGCGCAATAGTGATGATATTATTGAAGTGAACTTTGGTTCTAGTAATTACAGGGATTTTCCCCTCTAGCACTTGATCAGATGAAGTTTTCGCTAGATGATCGGGAATGGTAGCCACTTGAAAAATGAGTTCAATTATGAAACTGTGTTATTTCTTAATGGGTTTGTAACAGAAATCCTCGCTTCGATTTTCCCAGCTTCGAGGAAGAACCCTACCAAAACGCACCCTGTAAGCAAGTCCAGTGAACGTTGTCTTATAATCTCTTGGTTTAGGTACAAGGAACTTACTACCAATCATCACACACACATCGTGAAGTCTCTGAGTGAATATTGAAATCGCAATATGTGACAGCTTGAGCATAGTGTGGTATTTTGCGGAGAAAAACAAGGGTTCTTACCGAATGATATGAGCCGATGGTACACCAGGAAGTACCTTTCACTTACCCTGTAAAGAGCGTCTTGCCGCGTGCTTTGGTAACAATTCTTGCAGAATAATTGGGGATTTGACGGATTGCGCCGCTTCCTTGTGGGTTCTATGAGTAAAAGGGCTCCAGACGCCAAGAGAATTGGGATTAAATACGAAAGTATCCGAACCCCAAATAGTGGGAATTCGGAACAATTATTTCCATGAAGGAGAAACAATGGTGTACGCAAATGTCAACTATCTTTCACAACCTGAAGAGAAAGAAACAACGATGGTAATGGAATGCCCCACTTCTAGGTCGCATTGCAAGGGTTGGGGAAGGCAAATCTTGACGCTACCCCAGGAAACCCTCGAACGCCATCATGGGAAGAACCCGCCAGCTTGTGCGTGGAGACTTTTCCGTAGTTTCCTATTGGCTCTTTCCTCCACATGCCAGGGAATATAACTAAATCTCGTTTTAAGATGACGTTAGAAACTGCATGGAAGTTCCCTTGGCAAACTGTATTCCTTACGCTTAGACATCCCGTACCCCTCTTTGACCAACTGCAATCAGAAGATAAAGCAGCTCAGGAGATGCGACTAAGCAACACGAGGGATAAACAGCTTGATCAAGTAATCTACTCCGTCTAGGCGGGTTTCGCGATATATTGATATATTGCAACCCAGTACTGAAAACTTGGCAATATAAACGCGTCTCGTTAATAGAAACTCATTATGCGTTGCACATTTGGCTCGAAAGGGAAATACTGGGAGAGCGTGTGTAAACCGCAACATCACGGTATTGTCAGTTGTTTGCAAAAGTCTGATCTTCGGTGTAAAGAACCCGGAGATCAAAGATCTAGATTTACTTTGCCATGCAAACCGCAGTCTCAAATTTTGAGTTTTGCAGATCATATATGTCCCCACAACATCTTTGCCGACCTCGGGATGGGGAGAAGTTATGAACATGTCCAACAACACAACATTTGCATTGTGCAATTGGCAGGCTCAACGGCGCCGCGGAAAAACTTCTCAGCTTCCCCTTTTAGCTTGGATGAAGGTTCCGGTTTTTGAAAGTTTGACTGTCTCTTGCATAAGATGGCATGTTTTGTGAAGACCGATGTTTACCCTTCCCCCACTTACGTCTCCCTCCCCACTTACCGACGGGCCAATCCTTCGGCTAAGCCACCGAAAAGGGGGGCATATCACGGAGATTGAGGATTTCTTCATAAAACAAGAATTAAGGGGTCCAATTCCAAAACAGATGCATAACTATTAGCTTCGATCTCGATCGTATGTCTACCACTACAACACCATTCAATACAACTTCCTCGTACGATTTCAAAATCTCAAGACTTTGCCATACGTTACAAAGATCTTCCCTTTTTTTGCTGCCAAACCCGGGAATGAAAGGCGAGCTACGAGAGGCAAAGTGTCTGTCAATACCGGCTTCGTTGAAATCCGGACTCCGAAGTCTCTTACAAAGTTTCAGCCTCGTCAACGTTGGAGGTGTGCTGCGTGGCGTACAGGTCCTCTGCGAAGTCAAACAGCGGAGATAGCCAGGAGAAATGCGGAGGACTGTCACCCTGTGTTATAAGCCACCCCGGGTTGCTAGAGAGCCTCTGGTTCGTTACTTTTCTATAACTCTAAGGCCGAGTATTATTATAGACAAGGCAAGGTAAAAAGTACACTACGAAGTATTTGCTTCGAGCACCATTCCTTAAATCGAGCAAGAAATAGGTCGTTTTGATAGGGGTTAAGTCGCATTGCGATTTTTGAGTAAGTGAGTGATACGAAAGTGATTGAGCGAACTTTTAAGCGAGGACTTCACCAACCGTCCAAACTTAGTCATCGGCGAGTAATCCTCCCACATCTCAACGGAAGTTCCGCGAGTCTTTAAAGACACAACTAGTTCATGCAATAAGTCAAAATATCGATTTCTCGCAGACAGTTCCCGTTTGCCCCTCAGGACGCACATAAGTGGTCCATTTCCCAACTCATTCTTTCAAAATGTCGCTTCTCCAAAACACACATCGTCAATCGCTTCAAAGTTCAAACCATTCGAATGAGGTGCTATAAGTGGGGTCCAAAAACCACGTTCCAAAGGTTCCATGGTTCTTCTGACGTCCCTTCTCCATAAAACATCTCAAATGCCCGAGGTAAGAGCAGGGCTCGATACTTTTCAGTGAACCCCATTATTTCCGATAGCACGGTTCATCCCTGTGCAAAAAAGCAGTTGAACAGAAAGTTAAAAAATCTGTGGATTTTAAGGTCTTGTCTACCGTTCAGAGGCCCTTTCACGGTAGTCGCATCTTTGATATGTTAAGTTGGACAATTATTAGAAACTTCGAAGCATTTTCCAAATGAAAGAATCGAATGAAAACCCGAAGTTGTCCCTTACATTTCTTTGAAAAGAACTCCCCTCACTGCCAAATTCTAAACGCGATCACAATCCGTCAGAGAATCGACCGGGCCTTTTACCATCCAGCAAAAGGTGGAGCCCCAGAATTCAATTGCCCTACAAATTGCCCGAAACGTGGATACAAAACAGGCATTACAGATCAAAAGAGGAATGAACCCTGCAAAATTCAATAGTGTCAACCCATCTTTTCGCATTTCCCACCCAGGCCCTCATTGCCCCTCGCCTGGAGATTACATTGCCAAGAGCAGAATCTCAACGCGCGTGCTACGAGGGGTCGTTCTGTATATGAAATGATGCCTGTTCTTCTTCTCTCTTCTTTCTTTCCCGTCATCGATCATCCTTCAGACTTTCTTTAATCTTCCTAGCTTGGATCGAGGATCGTTTTCCCCTGTTCATTTTTTTTAATATAAATCTCGTCAAGATGAGATTGAGTCAGGCTGCTGCACAGGCATTGAGCTGCACTGTCACCATTGCTGCCCAGGCATCGAGCTGCTCTGCTACGACTACCCCACGAGCAACTGTGGCACAAGGACTCGTAGAGGGATTTTTGGATAGTTCGGATAACTCAGTGTTTCTCGGTATCCCATATGCTGCTACCACCGGGGGAGAGAATAGGTTTGTTCCACCCAATCATTGCCAAAAGCCAAGAAACTAATATCTCAAAAAAGATGGAAAGCACCCCAAGACCCAGCTTCATACACAAGTTTCAACGCTTCTTCCTACGGCCCAACATGTCCCCAAGCAATCTCGGGGACTTCTTTCTCCCAACAAGATGAGGATTGTTTGAATCTCAATGTCTGGGCACCAGCTGAGGGAGACAATTTACCTGTGTTCGTCTATATGTATGGTGGTGCTATGGTCACGGGATCAAGCAGCAACCCGTTACTCCAAGGAAATAATTTCGCAAGAAAGGATGTTATCTTTGTCACTTTCAACACTCGTGAGAGTATCTTCGCATACCCTAACTCCGCTGAGTTAGATGGAACTTCCCAAAACTTTGGAATTCTCGATGTGGGGAAGGCGATGACTTGGATTCATGACAATATTGCCGGTAAGAAACAAACGCTCCGGTAGTTGAAACATAATTTCCTAACAAGATCCTCTCTAGCATTCGGTGGAAATCCAGAGCACATCGTCTTCGGAGGCCACAGCTCAGGAGGAGTGCAAGTAGACCACTACCTCTGGAACAACCCTTCAACCTTCCTCGTCGGCGCCATCGAAATGAGCGCCAACGCCGCATCTGGCCCTGGAAACGCTCCTCAGAACGTAGGACTCGAATCGATAGGAGCAGAAGTTGGTTGCACAGACACTACCTCCCTCCTCGCCTGTCTCCGGGAAATCGACATCTACACCCTCGAGACCACCTCCTTCAACAGCAGCGTAAACACCTGGTTTGTCCCAGCAGTAGACAACAAAACCAGATATTCAGTAGCAGAATACACCAACAGTTTTGCAGCTGGTCAATACCCCTCCAACATCCCTTTGTTGACCGGAAACTCCAACGGCGAAGGAACCATTTTCTCCCTGGTATACGGAGGTGAGAACACCGATTTCTCAAGCTGGATCTCAACCTTCGACGCAGATTCCGCGCATATCCCCCACGATACCCTGCTCGCAGCATACAACGCCTCCGACTTCGCAAGCACCTCCCTCCAATCCGGAACCCAATACGGAGATGCAAGATTCAACTGTGCCGTTGATTTCTTTATTGATCTCCGTTCCAGTCTTCAAAACACATGGGAATATAGATGGTTCGGCGCATACGACAATGTCGTTGGTGTCCCCGGTACCGCTCCAACCCATGGAACCGAAATCCCATTTTTCTTGGGAGGCAACGAGTGTTTCGATTCCCTCTCTGGTGTCACAACCGAACAACAAGCACTCGCAGATTTTACCAATGATTGGTTCGTTGCTTGGATTAAGAACCCAAGTGCAGGTCCAGGATGGGAACAAGCTACCGCTACCAGTGGACCATTTGTGAAGTTGGGTGTCCCAGGGAACGAGACGGCTTTGGTTGCTGGTACCACCAATGAGTGGAACGGAATTTGCCAAAATGTAAGTTTTCCTTTTTCTTCTTGTTGATTGTGTCTGTTGCTAACACTTCTCGCAGACTTACAAGGAGTTTATGCCATTATACCCTGTTGTTCAGAATCCCGTTACTCTTGCTGCTAGATGAGACACGATATATGAGCTTTTAGACTTGTACAAAACACTTAGATGAGATAAAATAGAATAATCACACCTGAACTATAGTGAGGATGCATCGAAACATCCGGAGAAGATATTGGTGAGTGACGTTTAGAAATACAATGATTGTGAGGACCGGGGGGGCGGGGGGGGGGGGGGGGGGGGGGG
>LLEY01000334.1:0-23054 GCA_001414485.1 Calycina herbarum | reverse complement strand
ATAATAATAAAGGGAGCTAGTATATACTTCTTATCTACTAAGATAGTCTCTATTATAGTTACTAACTTCCGATTCTTAAGGCTCGTTATATACATCTCTCTAACTTATAAAGGTATAATAACCTACTTACTTCCTACGTAGCCTACTCGCGCGCCTAACTCGTCTATGTTAAGAATATACTTAGGCTTCCGGATCTTATACTTTATCAGCTCTTCTTAGTACTCTACGAACCACTTCTTTACCTCCTTCTTAGTATACGACTCGAGTCTCTTATAACGTGTTTCACAAGCGAGCTGGCTATATAAGCGAGCTAGCTACTTTTCTAAATAACTTATTTTAAATACAAATTACTTAATACTAGAACAAGCTATTATATTATATAAGATACTATAAGATTATTCAGAGTCGTTACTATCTTTAGTATCTACTATTTCTACTTAATAAGTACGAGAATTGTGTCTAATTTTGCTACAACGCCTATAATACCTCTTTGCCTGAACCTTCTTTTTTATCTCTCTACTACTCTCCTAATCGCTATTTTCTATAGAAGTAATTAAACTAATTACCTCCTCTACTGTTAATGTCTCTTAACTCTGAATATATTTCCTTTTACAACTCTTATGCTTAGTTACCTTGCGAAGATCTGTGATTTCTTTCTATATTAACACTATTACCTAACCTATTATATTAACTCCTTAAATAACTATAACCTATTCGCGATTGCTTAGCTAAACTTTTTTACGTCTCTTATATATCTCTAAACTTGTAATAATAAGCTAAGATGATATAGCACCTATTATAAAACCGGTCTTATTGAAATTATATATATCCTCGTCTATAATACTATGTTTATCCTTAAATAACTATATAAGTGTAAACCATAGGCTAATAATCCGTAGATCTTTAGTCAAAGCTCGCTGATGATTATAAGAACGACTCTATCGAGTTTTTAGCTTAGGTATACGCCGAATAAAGTTGTCTAGCCAGTTCCTGCCTACAGGCTACCTGTCGCGCTCCTTTAGCAAGTTGTTAGCTATATCTCGTACTATATCCTTTATAGGCGAAAACCCTCTCGAATCCTACTTTAATATATGCCTAATTATCGCCTCCTCCTCTAGCTTCGTAAGTTTCTTCGAATTAGGCTCGCAATCGCGTCTTAGTTAGATTCCAGCGCGTTAGCTTAAAATAGTAGATCGAGGGGCATTATAGGCCTTTACAGCGCTTCGTTAGGTAATTGACGCGTCGTTTTCGAGTGCTTAGATAGCTAAGTTGATCTTGTTTTCGTTGGGAGACATTTAGGCGTTGTTTGGTAGAGATAATATAACTAGAAGTTGATAATTGTTATAAAGTTTGAAAAGTGGCCAGCTCGCTTATATAGCCAGCTCGCTTATGAAACACGTTATACGATAGGTTTCGTTTTAATTATATAGAGGTCGCGGTTCTGCTTTAGCTACTTTGTAAACCAGCTCTACGATAGAGGCTCTTACAAAGGACTTTGAGCCTTTTTTAGGTAACTAATCATAGCGAAGACTATCTTATAAGTAGCTCTAAGTCCTTATTCCTACTACTTGTAATAGTACTAACGTATAGCTTCTTCCTAGGCCTTACTTAACACCTTGTTGTTGCCGCTATAAGTATTATATCCGCTATCCTTATTACGTGCCTTCTTCTTCTCCTGGTCTAGCGTACTCTAAATAGACTCCTCGTTTACCCGATATATCCTTGCAACTATATAAGGAGACTCTTCCTTGCCCTCACTTCTTGCTTACTCAATCGCCTTATATAAGTCCTCTAAGTACTCCTCTCTCGTCTACGTATTAGTAGGGAGTGATTCGGACGGTAGCGGTAGAGGCGATAAGCGTATATCTTCTGCTAGAATAGTGTTAAAAGGTGGAATAAAGCCTTGGGATCTTATATTACGTTGTATACTAAGGGGGGCGATATTGTGGTTGCTAGTAACAGTTATAATAGGGTATTTAAGATGGTTTGTGTATGTATTTTTAGGTAGTGCGCTAATCTACGAGTTCCTGCACTTGCTTCCGACCTGCACTTGCTTCCGCCGACTCCAAGCGAAAGCGCAGGAGAAGGGGAACCGGCTATTATTCTTCTCGTTTTTTTCATTCTGAAGGCTGGTTTAAAATGAGATAGGCCCTTCGTTTTTCTATTCTAATTTTGAATTTCTACATTAGAATCGCGACACTAGATATCTGTGGTTATGGTTATACTTTACGACTTGGAATTTCTGTTGAATGAAGGAGCGTTTATTTTCGAAGCTGCTCACTTTAAGATGCTGTGAACATAATGATAGAAGACGAAATTGATACGTGATACCCCACGAACTCGCTGGAATGTTCCCTCTCCATCCAAAAAGCATAATTTCTATAGTTAATACTGCTTCTATTCTTGATGTCTACAGTTCAAACTCCTCATAATGACCCCACTAGTTTTTAATAGTAGCTCGTTGGATATAACCTAGAAATTACAAATTGAGATTCTATAAGATTCCTGTAATATGAGGATCTTATTTAGCAATGCGCCCGAGTCTAGAACGGGAAAATGTTGCGTCGTGTGTTGATTGTTCGATCTTGTCTAAGTACATGGTATGATGATATGACTTTCGGATATAGAGTATTCATCTCGGAGTGTTGCAACATACATGGTTTATTCTACTATCCCCCCCCCCTTAACTGTCTGTAGACGCACAGACATTTTCACGGCTAAATCACCCTTGCACACAGTTAAGGGGTCGTGGGTAGTGGTGGGGAAGATTGCGGGAGATTGTAATGGCGTGTTGGGGAACTCCCAGGAGAAGATAAACACTCCGTAGGATTTTGTGATTTTGTGTTGTTAGCACGTCATTTAAGTGTTCACATTTTGTTTCTGGGTCGAGAGGAAGTTGGGTTGTTGGGGAGCGAGTGCTTTTACTGACCCTCCATGGTACGGACCCCCTCGTTGGGATGAGCCATTTTTGTTTATTTGTGAGTTGGGCTTGTTAGTCTGCTGGGTTCTTTTGTTTGTTTGACCTTTGGTTTGCTCATTTCGTGTACCTCCTGTTAAAAGGTGCCTCTTTTTCTATTGTTGTTCTTCTTCTGCCAGGATGTGAGTTGTCTCGTATATTTTCTACTTGGGATGGAGCGCTCACTTTTCAATGAAGACGTTGGAAATGTATATTCATGATGTATTATTGCAATTGTGTATCAAATTTCAAGCACGAACCAGCGAACAAGTTACGGATTGCGACTGTGATCAAAATGGATTTATATCCGTTCTTACGTGGTAGTCTTACGGCGGGAGCCATCGGCAGTTGGAGGTTTCTAAGGCATTCATTCTTCTACTGTTCTCTTCCTTTTTTGCACTCTATCTTTCTGTCTCTCACATACGCAGACAAAGTTCTTTCTTTTTGTTTCCTCGTTGGCTGTGATGAATTATCTTCGTTCTCCAATCAAGTACAAGCCGGTTCTTGTCTTGCGGGAGGCTTGAAGCCTCCAGTTGAAGCGCGAAGCGCCTGTGACTATTATTGCATATTGCGTACTCTCCTATTTGTGATTGGGTCAACCGATTTATTTCCCGTTGGTGGCTGCCCTCAATTCCAATTCATCATCCGAAGGCCTTCTCATCTAAAGTTACGGAGGTACCTACGGTCATTTCACACACCAAAGCTGCAATAGAACAGCGTGACTTCACCGAAGTCAATCATCACCATTTTCGAACTCAGAAATCGATAAATGCTCTGTTAATTCATGGTAAGCATGCACTGCAACACCGTTAATTACTTAATACGGTCTGGTCTCGGAGAATATGGCTGGACTTCCTTTGGTACGGTACTTCTTCAATGCAACATCGTGGGGGTGCTCTGCTTGGTACGGTGGTACCAGGATGAATTAACTTTTGGCATTTATCAAGACCCCCACAATCAGATATCAAAGCCCCGAAGTTTGTGGATTGTCGGTGTGGTCCCTTGAGAGTCCTTGTATGCTTTTTGGCTTTGGGTTTCGGCAATGCAACATTGAGAGTTTCTTTGGAAGGGGAGGGAGTGCTTTGCTAGATTGGTGTTGGATTGAATGTGTCAACCCCACGCGTACAGCTGACGCTCCGAGTGGGGGTTAAATATTTCTATCGACACAGAGCATGCGAACCTCGTGTGGAACACCGAGGATGGTTCGTTTCGCCTTGTCTTCGCAAATGTTGAAAACCGTTGTTTAGCGGCTTGATTGTGTTTAGACAAGAGGGTCGGGTCGACAAGAGGTTGGCGTCCCAAGCGGAATAACCCGAAATCTTCCCCTAAACTCTGTTTCGTTGGGCATCAATCTTCTCTTTGGACTCCAAGAAATCGGCCTCCGAATTCCAAATGATAAGAAGACCAAATCAGGAAAGGAAGCAAAATAGACTTTCTGTTCGTTTCGAAATGTCTTTGGGAAAATCCCGAGTACGCAACGGCTTTTCCCCATCTCAAGTGGATTCACAATGAAAGATAACCAACACCAAAAAGCAAATCACAGGCTGTATGATTCCCTTTCCAAGAAACGCACCTTCTCGATTGGATCAAAATTCGAGGGCCTCTTCTGTTCCTTCGGGAAATATCCCACGATCCCCCACGCCGGTTGGTGCCCACGTGTTGGTGATGAAAACGGCCAATTCACGGGCAAAGAGAAGTCACCAGGGGTAGTTCTTGAAAATTGGATCCTCGTGGCTGTTAGTGGATTCATTGGATCGTGGGATTCTTCTTTTTGCACTTTTCTTACAGGCCCTGTGGTGAAATAATTACTGCAGAACCGAGGTGAACCCTAGCAAAAGAACCAGCCACTCTGTAACTCGTAACTGATGTGTCGAATTGTTTGATAGTTCTCGCTCCATCATCGTTCTCTCCGAGGGATTTGTCTCGGTTCTTCCTCTCTCCTTGGTTCTGGGACTTGTGGAGTTTGTCAAGCAGCCGATTCTGCTCAAGCCTCATGTGAGGGAAGTTTGACAAGATACGACGATGTTACTGTTACCTCTGGAGTACTCCATACTTGGTAGCTGGGTCCTGCCGCTTCGAGCAACCTGTGCGGGTGCAACATGAGGTTGTTCATGTTATATCTCTGGTCCTTTGATATGAGTATCAAAATGAATTTGAATCCTCCGTAATCCGTAGAAAATGGTTGACTACCGGTAGCGGGATCTTCCATCAACTCAAAGCATATTTTCGCATTGTTTTTCGGCACCATGGCAGAGTTTGACAGCTCTCTGCTCGCAAGGTCAACCTTGTCTCTGCATTTCTTTCTCCGCATTTTCCATCCCAATGAAGAAAAATGGTAGATACTTCGTAGTTGCACTAGATCGGCGTATCAAATGACCCTTGTTTACCTCGGACATTATTTATATTGTAAGACACCAGTGGTACTCTTTTGCGCGCTGTGAAAAGCTGAGAAAGCTGAACTTAGGCGCCCCGAGACCATGGTAAGGATGCCCCACATTCAAGTGACTGCCAGGGAGAATCTTTCCAAGGGGGCGGAGCACTTGCCTCGAGGAACTTTCGAGACGTTTGTGGATCACGGGCCTCTAGCTTGAAAGAGCGTGTTCGCCGTTGATGTTTTATGATTTTGGGGTGGTGTCGCAGGATGATCTTTCCAGTCTTTGCCGAGAAGGAGTGATAAACATGCCTGTTGTTTATTTTAAAAAAAATCGAAACATTCTTTCGTAGTTGGAGACAGAAGCTGTAGTGAAAGTACCCGGTTGAATACCATGCTTGAGTTAAAGAATGGGTTGTTGGACGATGCGAGGAGTGATTTCGTGCTGGATGCACACGACTTAACTGTTACTGATATTCATGTTGATGGCGATGAATTTCTCCTTTGGCATTGCCTGCCGAAACGTCAAATTCGTCACTCACTCGAGTGCGGAGTAGCGGATCACGAATTTGAGCTCGAGACTCAAAATTGGAATCCTCAAATGACCAAAATTCGTAAGAAAACATAAAGACGCTACTCAACTAAAGTACTGCTCGGCCAGATAGCGTAATGATGCTAGGAAGTTGGAAAGAAAAGAGAACCTTGTGTCATGAAACGAAGGCTTGGACGATCTCATGACGTTTTGGAATCCACAACCGGCTCCAGCTCTGCCTCCCTTTAACGAGTGCCGAGATTAATGAATTAAGTGCCGGCAGAATTAAGATGGTCAACCCTTCGCTTGGCACTTGGATATTTATATCGCAAGCGGCCAGCCAAGATAGTCTACGGCTGATATGGATCCTCCCAACAATTATTCGGGCGCACCGATAAGATGGCAACGCTCCGATTCATCGCGATGCTGAATGTGGCCTGCAAAGTTCTTAAAATTCTGGAGCGGTTCGTGAAGTGCAATTGAAAATGTGTTCAGACGGATTTAGTCTTATTATTCAATAATAACCAAACAACCACAACCCTGGCCATGCCTTACATGTCATACCATGGAACACCACATAGACCTTGTCGACAGCTTATCACCTTCCCTACAAACTATTCGGTCAAATCACCGTGAAAGTATATTACCCCTGTTTAAAGTTATAGGGCTTTTTTACAGTCATCATAAAGTTTTGTCACCAAAATGATGGTTTCAAGTGAGTTTGGGTTAACGTAAAATCAGTGCTCATTTATCCTTTTTTTAGGGTGAATTGAAAGAACAGTCTGTACGGTGTCTTCGGATATAAAATGTCTTCAATCCTGTGAGGGGGATTCCGCCGAAGAGAAGAGGGCTTAGATCAATTCGGATCAGCGCAGCAGAAAAGGAATCGAGGGTGCGGGCACTCGTTCCGCAATTCCATTTTGGCTCGATCTTTGGAAGCGAGATATAGATCCATACAAAATAATAATCGTACGACATCCACCCACCCATTGGTCTCGCGCTCTCCGGGTCATTCTACTTCGTAAGCTGGGTCTTTTTGAAGGCTTTGCGCTGTCTTCTCCACTCAGGATGCCAGGATTCGATCGACGATGTTGGATGTTTTACTAGTCTTTTTCGACAACCAGAGAGAGACAAGTACGAAGACAGAATGTGTGTCTCATGGGTATGAGCAGGGTCGGCCCGTTGCAGCTGTCAGCATGGCTTATACTGGAAGTTCGCTATTTCATACGTAAGAAATAACTTAGCCGGTATGAACAGAGAGAGAACCTGAAGTCATCTCCAGTTTCTGCTTGTCGACGGAAGTTGTCACATACCGGGCGGGAGTATGATGTCCCTTGCTCCTTGCTCATGCTTGATGTGAGATGATCTTTTCTGACGATCTTGCGAGGTGCCATGCGATGAGTGGGCTGTAGAGGTTGTCTTTTGGTCCCTGGAACTTGTACTCCTTACCCCCGCAGGTTGTTCGCCTCAGGTTTTGGTAGGCCCGGGCGATGCTTTTGATTGCTCGAGGCCTGTCCTAGTCTAATCCTGCCCAGCAGTCAGAAGTGAACTCAAAATGGTTCGAGTTTTGTGGAATGGGGAACTCTTTTGCTGTTTAAACGGGAACGATAGCAAGTGATTGGTGATCAGATGGCAGCTGGGCGGTACTTCGTACATGTTCGGTACTTGTAGAGGTTGAGTGAAGGTTTATACAACGGTGATATCGATCAGCAGCAAGCAGATGAATGCCGGTTAGGTTTGGATGCACATCCTATGCAAGCCTACAGTAAGTACACTATTTGCTGCACTGCACTGACTTGCACATGCATCCCCACTGCACTGCCTGCAGCCTTCAAGGTCGGTGGTGCCCTCCATTTCCTTGCCGTGAGCCGGTAAGCCGATGATGATGAGGGCTTCAGAGGCCAGAGAGTGGTGAAGAGAGAGGGGCAGAGAATGAGAGCGAGAAATGCCAAGAGAGCCGAGTTGAGGAGCATTGGGCATCAAGGGGGGCATTGAATAAGGGGAGCCCCTGAATCTCGGCGATCAAGCTCACCACGCCTCCAAGCGGGCATTTTACAGAAACCCCTGTCCTGTCTCGAGTCTTGATATCCACAGCACAGGTGGCTTCGCTTCTCCGAAGTAAACAGCCGAACAGAAAACCAGCACAGGTGGCCTCCGAAGTAAACCGCCGAACAGACTGACCTAACTCGTTTAGTCCTTTACACCCCTATGGCAATGCGTCAGCGAGTCTACTCGAGCACACATTTCCGCAAGTTTCTCCGTACCCTCCTTTATCTTTTGCACATTACCACTTGTCCTTTTCGAGCCATTTCTCTGGCAGAAGCCGGACAAAAGCTCATTTTCCATCGTAACAGAGCTGCTAATATGGCCTCGGAAGGTGTGCGTGGACAACTCATATCAAACCTGGCATGTAGTACTTCTTTGGAATACGTACACTCTATCACCATCCTCCTCCTTCCAGCTCGTCAGAATGCGGCCCAACGACAAGCAAAGTTGCTTATCTGGCCAAGTTCTTCGCTGTCCAGCGGCCGATCATGTTGTGCCTAACCTAACCCACAACACAACACTCAGCAGTGCTGTACAGTAAGTAAGTCCTCGGCTCCCAATCTGTCCCAGCAATCTGAGGCGAGCTGGATGCCCTGCTCTGGGGCTGGTACGGAGGTACTGCACCCCAGGAATTCGAGGCGAGGCTCGAGGACTGCCCCTGTCCTGTTCTTTTATGAACACACACGGTCGTAATCCACTATTTCCTTCCACTCATGGCCCATGGCATACCAATCCCAATCCCAATCCCAAAACTTACCAATTGCATGGCCCCTCCCTGGCGAAATAACGAGACCCATACCGACCTATACCTTACCCCGTCGCTGGAGATGGAGACAGACCGAAAAAGGGACAAGGTCCTCTCTCTCGTCGAGGTGAATCAGCCGGGTGGAACCCCAAATCGAATCGAGGGGTGCATCTGCACTTCATATGAGGAGGGCCTCTGCTCTTGTCCTCAAAGCAAAGTCCAAGGTACATCCATAGTTCTGGACCGCACCACCACCACCCGGCACGCTCAACTCAACTGCATATATGCATGCATATCCCTCACACCTCCACACTACCTCCACTACCTTTACATTGCTGTCCCTCCATCAAAACCCTAAACCCACAAATTCTCAACAGACTCGATATCCACAACAACACCTCACGTCTTTCAATCCGTCTCAAACTCCATCCATCGTTTTGCAATAGTAGCCCCGCTTCTCACCTCTTCCCTATCGTTAGACAACAAGCTTCTCACTCTCACTTCACATCAACAAACCACCCCACTACTTTACTCAACCCCTCACTTCTCACACTCGTTTCTCTCTGGCAGAGCAGAACAGAACAGACCTAAAATAAACTCAAAACAACGCCTTTCACGCATCCCGCATCTTAGCACCGAACTCTTTTTTCTTCCCAACTAAACCCTATTGCACGGTCACCCCAACCCTGCCTCCCACCTTCAAAAAATTTTCACTCAAGAGAGAGCGAAAACCCGCCTCTGGAGTTACCCACGATCGAAGAAACTGAGAAAAGGAATCATGTGTAACTACACACAGGTCGAATTCCGATGCGGACACGTCAGATGGACAGTTCGAGCATGGTGTATTACTTACGAGACGACACACATACGATGTCCACCGTCAGTTGTTGCAATTGAATTCCGGTTCGTACCCTTTTTCTCTTCCAACCCCACTGAACATCAAGCTAACTCGAGAAAATAGATTGGATGAACGGTGTGGTTAGTTTTCCCTGGATCCGCAACGTTCCGGCCCTCGAAATATGATTTCATTGCACGGATAGGTCTATGACAAGACTAAACATACTGACATTTTTCTTCTAGGCGATTGTCGTGCACCAGCTATCAAACCAACATGGATCCAAGCATGAGACCATCAAGCGTCTCGATCAGAAATTTCAGCTCTTCAAATAACACATCCACTTGCTCTACAACATATCTACCACAAATTTTCTCACACATACTTTCACAACACATACAACAAACAAACATACAAAAACCCCGCCCCGAAAAAAGCGCGAAAACAAATAATCGAATCTAGAATAAAGAAGAATAGGAGTGATCCTGGGGTTTCAAGGTTTTTCCCGGTCTTTGGTTAAGGTGGGGGTTTAGGTTAGGCTCGGGGTTTTTGGGGGGCACAAATCGGCGAACTTTCTCTTATTTTTTGTCTTGTCTTAGGGGTTTACGTTACATGAGGATAGTTGGGATACAGCACCACCCTCGATTTGTTTTACTTCATCCCTCCAAAATCAACATTGTACAGGGAGAGGGATGGATGGAAAGATGTATGTAACGGGACAGCTTACGGTGTAACGGTGTTTTTCTTCTTGTTCTCTGGGAAATGTGGAGTAAATTGGAAAGGGGATTACGGTCTGGGCTACTCATTGGATGGGAATCATTGTGTTTGTGTTCTATTTTTTGTGTATGAAAGAAGAGCTTTTTCCTGGCTTACCTTGGCATCCTTCACGAAGCATTGCAAACCTCGACCGGGAAAAATGACACTCATATTTTCAGCTAGCTAGAGAGCGAAAGTTTGTCATGTTGTACATACCAAGTCGAACAAAAAGCCCCCCAAAAAAACTCAATACTTCAAATCAATCTGGTACCAATCTCCATTTCATCTTCACTCCTCCCCAACCAACCAAACCTATACTCACCAAGAAAGAAGTTTCAGCCCAACCCGTTGCGCACTCGCATAGACAACAAACCAAGCATTACCACAAGAAGCTCTCAGAAACGAACATGGCGAAAAGAAAAAAAGGCCTCTCAACCCAACAAAGATCAAATTCCCATCTGGAGCCTATCAAAAGTTTTCGTGTGGCAGTACAATGTGCAACGAACAAGGGGGGTTCTACCGTTACACCCTCCTCTTTTTCTACTTAGTTCCCGGACCAAGGGACCACACCCCTTTCCAAAACAAAACATGCTTAAGCAGAACAAATCCCCTTGGTCAAGAGACAAGAATCCGATAGCTCGTAACGCCAATCCCACCTCGACCGCCGGTGGGGAAAATTTGTTTTCCCGGATCGCGGGGGAGGTGGGAAGTTGCATATCGTGTTGCTTCTCCCCCCCTCAACTTTGCTGCCATTTTTATATTGCACTTTTTGCGATTTATGGGGAGGGAGTTACACTACGGCTTTCTTTGATTTGAAGATGAAGGATGGGCTGGGAAGATCCTGGTTTTTGAATATGGGGAAATGGGGAAATGTAGGAGGCCTATACTTTATCGAGCGGATGTTACATCTCCATACATGGCTGCAAGCCAAAAGGGAGAAAGCAGTGTGGATGGTGAAATCCCGAGTACCTGGTTACGGTATGTGATTTTAAGGGATAGAGGGGCGAGCTAGAGTTGATGGGATTTGTTGGATGTGTGTTCGATGTGAGGTTTTGGTTGAGTCTGTTGATGTCCAAAGAGAGTTTGAGAAGGGATTAAGGAGATACCCCCGCTTTGCGAATATTGAGAGATCAAATTCCGTCTTCTTTGCCTCGGTCCCTCTCGTCATTGCTTGGTTGTGTTGCCACTGGGAAACGGTTCGGAGATCCTCCTATCAAAATTGTTGCAGCTTCTCGGCTCGGCACTGCACTTACACAACCAAGCCTTCCTATTCCCGAAACAACCATCAAGAAGCGAAAAACCTGGCAAGATACAACGTCAAGGAAAAGAAAGTAAAAAAGATTAAAGCACCGAGATAACAAATGAAAAGCCAAAGCACCCACATATGGTCGGGAACGAGCTTCGCGCTTGAACCGCCGCTGGTAACCATCCAGGAAGCTTCCCCAGACAACACCAACAACATCCTAAAATTAATAGAGAAACTAGCTCCTGCAGTCCCACCCCACACCGAAACCGAGAAAAGGCAGATACCGGTCTGCAAATAAGATCTCTGTGTCACACGGCATGCCTTTGAGTGGCCCGATCCAGATCTTCGGGATCTTAGATTAGGGCATCCGGATCGAAGAGCGATGAGGGGGCACTTCTCGGCCTGTCTGAACGAGTTGCAGCATCCCGAAAATCCCGAAATATCGGTCAGGGTTTTCTTCCCCTAGGCCTGATTACAACGTACCGTTCCTTCACCCCCTTCCCCTACCCGACCACTGATTGCGGCCGAGATTGAGTTTGCCCGCGGATCTTGAGCCGGTGCTTTGGGGGTGTTTGAGATGGGCGAGGAAAAGAGGGGGGAACGTGGGAAAGACGTGGGAGATGGGGGAGCGTTGCACTCGCAAAGAAACTACTGTCTGTGCCGCTATCAGATTTGACAAAGATGAGATTGTGCTGGAAAGTCCCGACGCTCTGGAAGGCCGTTAGGAAGAAGCGTCCATCTTGTGGTGAACTTTGCGAGAAAGGATAGGTTACGTGGAGGGAAAACTGGCTAAATCTTGTCCTGTAAGGAAGGCTTGAGTGTGATTCAAGCGCAGTACGAGACGCATGCCTTTCGTCATTCGTGGGAAATGGTGTGGGGGGAGAGAGCAAAAAGAGGTCATGACTCCTCAACAGGTTGCGACGGCGGGCCCGGTACTATTATGTTGGATTCTTATCCCAAAAGGAAGGAGTCGACGGCCATGGAGGGGGTTGCCCGTACTCGAAGACAGTACGGTTAGCGAGCGGGTTGGCCGCCCAACAAACGAACGACTGAAGCATCTTTCGGGAGATCCTCCACCGAAGTAGGAATTCGATACCCTCCTTAATTCGTCAACCCTTCAACCTGCTCCAAATCCAAACCCTCTCTGCAACTCTGCAATCCTTTGAGATATAATGATACCTTGAGCATGGAATACATTTGGACGATGCAGACCAGGTGGAGAGAATGGCCATAACAGGATGGTGTTAAGGTAGTGAGCATTAAGCGGTACGGCCCCCTCTGTCGTGTGAGATGCAGACGCGGATGACAGCTTTTTCTATGGAGCGTGCCGTAATCGCAATTCGAGAAATGGCAATTGCAAGGAAGCCGAGTCCGCACGGCATAGATTATATGGCATGCATGGTGGAGGGGGGAGAGAAGGAGGGGAGTTGACATTGTGCGTCTTCGCTTCAATCCAATAGAAGACTCTAGCAGAAGTCCAGAATGTCACCGCACCTTTGTGACTTGTTGAAGGAGGTTGATAGTGCTAATGCATTAATGCATTGTGTCGTCCCAGATACTAGGGTGACTAGGTTCTTGAGCCTCTGGGAGTTCGACTAGGGTGGTATATATGACTGTCAAAGGTTTAATGGGCGAACAATGGGTAGGACCGAAAACTCGCGAAAAAGAAGGGATTTCTACGTACAGTCTTTCGTGAGTTACACAAAATCTGACGACATCGGCAGTAGGGGTGGGCGCTTACAGCATGATGATGGCAGCATGCAAATGCAGCCAAAATTCTTCAGAGAGGTACGTCCGTAGGTCTCGAATTAACTGGGCTCTTGAACTTGAGGGGCATAATTGCCCCTTAGAATAGGTATAGGCCGACAGAGCCTACGGACGTATTGTTGAAACTCGGTCTTTGATCTCTCAATTAGCAATTTTTTTCAAAGTATATTGAAGTCGTTACGTACCATCACCATCCTGAACTGCAGTTTCGATATCGCCTTATCATATTCATATCACTATCTGCTTGCCTCCTGCAGATGGGAGCAGCTACAGATTGGCAGGCCAGCTCGGTGGGAGCCAAGAACGGCGTGGCTTTACACCACGTTGGTGCTCATGTACTGCAAGCCCGGAGTGTGAGTTCAAATGGGTCTTGTCTTGAAATCGGGCATATCATTTCATGCAAAGACGGGGATGGTACACATCTTCTGCACATCGGTATGCATTCGACATGCATCAAGTCGATCTTATATGCCCTCATATGATCTTTGATGCACCGCCAATTACCGAAATATCGTCAGGGACCAGGCTTACAGTTTTTACGCCCTATTTTTCTAATTTAGATGAATATAACAGTTCGAAACTTGACAGCGGACCAAAGGCGCTTCGAGAACAATCTGGAAGTAAGCCCGAATTGTGGCGTCCGCCTTTACTTGCAGACCACTCATCACGTTACCAAGCCCTGACTGATATTTTCAGCTGATGACCGAGATGCTCGTGTTTCTTGAGAACCACTTTTATATATTAGTTTCGAGCCATTTGATATTCATTAAACCGTCTTGACCATTCAGAGCTTCAAAAGCGGTTGCCATTCACAGGTCCAAGCGTTGCAACACCTGAAAAAGGTCCAAACACTCGCAAAGCGGCGACGTTGAAACACGAATATCGGAGGCAATTCAAGACATTCGCCAATGGCAGTTTCTCAAATAAGGGCTCCGACATAGCATCCATAGCCTCCATAACGAATGACCGACCAGGAGACGGCGGCAAAGGCACTGCGCCTCGCGCCTCGAATCCCAAGTGGGCGATGAACGAGGGCGGGTGAGACCAGCATCGTGAGCTTTCAGTTGCCTCATCTTCAAGTTAGTTTGGCGAATCCGCTGATATCGTGGGGTGGAATATTGACATCTGACCCAAGCGGTAAGGCTTGATCCAACCGTGGCCCTAGGAAGAGGTGTCGTGATTGAATGAGCAAGTATGCTTTATGCGGTCAACATTGGCGAACCCGATGATGATTTGCTTGCCCCCCAAATCCTTTCACCGAAATCGACCTATCGAGTTGCAACCAATCCTACGGATACTACTTTCCACCAACGATTTGGCAGCGTAGCTGTCATCAAGAGAAGACTGTTTTGGGCGTCTGGGGACTCTCTGGGGAAGTCTGATCATCTCGATGTCCCCATGGAGTTACACAAATCTGATGAGATCTCCCTCTCCGTCAACGTCTCTCCGCCAAGGTATTACAACCATGTGTCGGGCGTATTTTGAGATTGGACTGTGTTACCAAAGGTTGGAGTTGAATTTACTCTCGTCTCAAATTCATCGTCGGTTTCCAACGGGGCGATTGTAGGGTTACACTGAGTATCAGTGTCGTACTGAGGAAATAATGAGGGGCGGCAGTTGGGTCCAGACACCATTTCAGAACAATGTTGAATATATTTTTACGTGATTGCCGAGTACGGTACGGAGTACCTCTCCACGAACAACAACCCGCAGCTTCAACTCGCGAGCTGAAAAACTCACACCAAGTACGTACCATGAGCTTTCTGGTCGCGGGATGCGGGTTACACATGACCAAAATTGCTCCAAATACTTTAATGCTTGGCTAGAGGCTGCATATAAAGATGGAGAAATATGTTGGTGGCTGGCGATACCGAGAGCAAGGTCGACAGATATATTGAACGATAACCCCAGCCTCTTTGGTGTTCTGCGGCTATTTGGAGGCTCAGTTCAGTGTCCCAAGACTGCTTTCAAAATCCGGCGTGAGTTGTGTGGTTCGAAGTATGCTGCTTGTTGACCGAGCGGGGTATTAGAGAAATTGGAAAACTAGACGCAAGGTTCAACACCCAGAGGGGGTGTGGTAAGCTCTCTGCCGTCTAGGTGTAAGTGTGTTGAGAAACGGCATAAGTCGATGGACGTAAACAGGATTCTCGTAACGACTGAAAGCATCCTTCTGTGTTGCTGATCTGAGCAACCTTCAGGCCATTGTAACGTTGATACGACGTACTTCTTTGCGAGCCTGCATTCTCTAGATAAGCCGCGTTCCGTAGGAACAAAAGTCGACGGAAAATTCAAGAGTTTCGAGACCCACTTGAATCTTAGAAATAACAATCATACCGTAAGCCGCAACTCTCCTTCCATAAGTGGTAAGTATACGTCAGCAAAGCAACAATGACAACTGGAATCAACCCCACGTACCTTCTTACTCGTGACCACCTAGTTTACACGAGGCGAACCCCCCATCATCATCAGGTCAAGTAAAAAGATGGTAATCGTAACTCGTCTTAACCCCCACTAACATACGATAGAGGGTGTGATAAAGTCCAAAGTTTGCTCGACATACCACATTCCAACCACTTTTCCTGCCTCAGGAGTAAGGACAACGAGCAACACACCTTCCCCAATGGAAGGGGATTCCAACGAAGGCCTCTCGTCTACACGAAACAAATCCAGATTTCCGGGTCGATGGCGGTGAGGGAATGATTTTCCTGGGGGGTCAAAGAGACCAATATCAAATTCATGCAACTTCCCTTGAGGCGAAGACAAGAGGTGGGAATGTGAGCAAATAACCCTAGCAACAAGATCACCATTCTCCCACACAAGACGGATGATAGGTAAACTCACACCCGAATACAATCCCTCAGAAAATATTCTGAAAAATCGGTCTGCCGGAAGAAAAATGTGCGTCAGATACGCAGCATCAATGTACAAACCAAGTGTCTTACTTGTCAGCACGACAAACCACGGCAACGAGGCAAGAAACGGTGAGCGATTTCTTGTCCGAACACATAGATGTGGTGATACCCGGACATCTAGGGTTCATTATCCTTCCTTGAAGGTGTGTTGGTTGTTCGCTCAAATGGATGAATGTACTCCTCAACATCCAAGTCATCGTCATACCAATAGAGCGAGGGTTTGCGACAACGAAAGCGATTGGAGAAGTCTGACAAGGCCGCAAGGGGCATTTTATGTCGAGCATCCTGCAGCCAAAAGATACCACCCCGTCAGAAGCTTGAAGTGTCGTGGAATCTCAAAAACTCACTTGCCGTCCCACCCCCTTGGGTTAGGAAGAGAGGACAAATGAGAATGCCTCTTTTCCTCGCCCCCTCCAACTCACTGAGCATCAGATGAACACTTGCGTCTGCAGGCGCTTTCGCACATCCAACCCTCCAGAGAGAGCCATCATTCGGTCCTTTGGTTCCTTCTGCCCAATCCCTGATGGACGTAACCTCAAAATCGCACTCATCATGTTGTGTGACACTTCGCAGCTCCATTTTGAGGCGTGTCTTGGGAAATTATCGGATTGCTGCCCAGTATTGGATATGATTGGTATCCTTCCAGCAACTATCTCGGAAGCGAATGCAACTGAGCGCTGACCGGACCAGTAACTTGAGAACCTTGTAACGCTGCTGGCAAGTGCTCCACGTACACACCATGAGCCCTTTGAACTACTAGATAGCCTAATTGTGCGACAATTCTTGAGAAGTAGGTGCTAAGAAAAAGCAGACTTGATCGGTGGGCCACTGGGCGACACCAAAGCAGGCCATTGAAGATGACAGAGGACATTTGAAAAAGACGGCTACACCCGAGACAAAAAGGAGGGCACGAAAAATAAGGCAGAGGAATTATTTACAGCAAAGTCTGATGCGCTCAAAAAAACAAAGCATGTATTAATTAACAAGAAGCACGCGTGTTTATAAACAACTCAGCGACACCATCCAGTCATAAGTCGTGTCAAAAGCAATATGGTATTATCCGTCCATGGATTCTCCACGGAATGCCTGTGGGATATGGTTGATTTCATGCCGCTTAATCAACCAAAGCAAGCAGCCAACACCAACAATGAACCTTAAACACGAAACACCAATGACCCTATTCCCCGTCGCCAGAAATGCTCTAAATGCTCGAAAGGGGTATAATCATGATAATGTCACCTCTCATGGTCGCGAGAGACCTTGTCTTGCCTGGACGGAATTCAGTTAGTCTTTGAAATGGTCATATCCGGGAATGACTTGCCTTCATCTGTTCAATTTTCAATTTCAGAGCGCTTGTCACTTCTGCGGCCCTCTTCCAACTCTCAACACCCTGTCCATTACCACCATCTCTCGCGCTGTCATTACTTGGATCACGAGCTATTCGAGAGGTATATGACGGTGCGGGACTACTTCTTCCTGCGCTACCACTGGCAGCGCTATTTCGACCGTTTCTTAATTCTGGGCTCAATTTGGCACGCCCATATTGAGCTGACAAACCATCGCCAGTGTTTTCTTTTTCCTCGCTAAGAGTAGATGTGTACGACATTCTCGCTCTTGGGTTTCCATATCCTGATCGATCCTGGCCTCCACCATACATACCCGTGTCGCGGTAAATACCAGTCTCTTCGCTAGCTGCTTCACGATTTGGGCTCGGTAGACTTGCGGGTGGGCTGTTCACGCGTTCGGCTGTTGTAAGAGCGCGCTTCAGTCTCTCCATTTCCCTTCGCAACTGACCACACATCGCTTCAGCAGCTTCACAATCTGACCTGGCCCGGACGAGTTGTGTTTCCTTGGCTTTGATAGAGAGAACGTCTCTCGTGTGGTCTTCAATCAATTGTGCGTTGTGGTTCTTCAATTCGCCGATTTCGGAATTGAGCTTCGACCTTTCCTGGCGGTGATCGTCGGCTTGTCGCAGGAGACGGTCTTTATCGAGACGGAGCTCTTCTAACTCGGCTCTATCAGCGGCAGACATACCTGGATCGGGAGGAGGCGACATGGAAGACATTGGAGGAGCAGCCATGGCGGGTGCTTTGGCAAGAGAACGACTAGCAAGACCTCTTCCGCCTACGCCCAGCCGAGGGGGTGGCGGTGGTTCTTCTTCAGGCGTCTCTGGTCGAACAACAGGACGTCGAGCAGGCGAGGCAGTCGATGCAGCGCCGCCAGGACCTGGGAGAACACGCTTCAATGGAGCTTTAAGTCCCGCGGGAGCCTTTAGACCACCAAGTTTCGAGGTTCTTGCCGTTGGCTGAGGAGCCAAAGGAGCTTCTTGAGCGTAAACACTGGCTGGGGCAGGCTTTGGCGCGGGTTTTTTGGTACCGGCAGGCACTTTCTTGACCACCTTTCGAGGTGCCGCTGCTGGGGCGGCTTTAGCTGCTGGTGGAAGGGGCTTTGGCTTTGGCTTGTCTTTTGCCTTGACTTCTGCTGACTCAAAGTATTCCTTGATTTTTGTCTTTCTGATCTCATCCAAACCTTCAAGATAAGGACCCATAGCTCTTTCGCCCATTATTTTCATCACCGTACCAAGTATTTCTGCTCCGCCAGATCGTAGAACTTCACCTGATTCAGCAAGTAACTTCTTTGCCGATTCGCAAATAGAGGCCACTTCAGTTTTGATTGGTGCTTCCCGGGTAGTTTTCAAGCATCGAATTAAAAATTTCATCGAGCCTTCTTTTACTTGAGGATTTTTGTGTTTGAGAAATTCAAGCATCTCTTCGAGACAATCCGTAAGACTAGTTGCAGCAAAGACCTGGTCTAGTGCCAAACCAAGAGCATCTTGGACCGTGGCCTTCTTCTCCTTGAGTCTCTCCATCATTGGGCCCATGACAACCGAACGATGTTTTGAAAAGGGTTTTCTCAGTCCTTTCGCCAGGACTTCTATACACTGGGCTGCTTGGATGACAACAGCGATATTGGCATCTTTCATGGATTTCGCCAAGCCCCTGATCATTTCGTTGAAGTCGCCGTCCTTGATTCTTGGAACATTCAATACCTGGAATAAAGCTTCAAGTGCATCTTTTCGTTCTTTCCATTTGGATGAGGCTAATTGATCATGGAAATCTGGCGCGACCTTCGGAAGTACATCTTGGGGCTCAGCCAAATCAAAAACGTCGACTTCCACCCCCTCGGCTTCCAGTTCATCTTCTTCTTCTTCATCCTCTGCGCCTGGTGGTGGTGCTCGTGCAATAGCGGCTTGTTGCGAGCGGAGTAGTCGTTCCTGTTTTGGCATGGGCTCGGCTTTTATCTTCTCAAAATGGGCTTCCATATCCGTTTGTTGTGTGGGCTTCAGGTCTCCCCAAAACATGGGCTTCATGGCCTCCCTTAACCATCGGTAGAGTTCAACTGCCAAATTGGTCGCTTCTGCTCGTACGTTTTTGTCTGCATGACCGAATGGCTTGGGGAGAACCTTAAGAATTGGCTTTGGGTCGACGGTTTTACAGCCGTAATTGTGAAAAATATCTTTCAATGCCGCTAGTGTTGCTGCGATAACTTTTGGTTGTTTGTTTGAAAGACCGGGAAGCAATTCTTCGATTATTGGACCGGCAGTATCTAATTCTATGTATAGTAAGATCGCTTCTAGGGACGAGGCTTTGGTGGCAGCCCTGGTAGAAGAAAGACCTTTCTCCATCAGAGGTTGAATTGTGTGACTCCTGGTTCTATAGAAATTGCTGTCAGGTTCCAGTAACAAAACTTGGTTGACTGACATACCTTGTACAACCCTCACGCCCCCCAAATTTTAAAAATGCACATAATGCCGCAATGCCCTCTTGTTGTGCTGCGACATTGGAATCTGCAGCCGCTCCCTTCCATAGTCCGGGATCTTGTAGAAAGGGTCGAAATGCTGGATCGTGTTCGTCTGGGGTAACTTCAAATTGTTTTGCTGCATCTACATAACCATCTTTACGGACTTTCCACGTCTATGTATAAAGTTAGCGCCCTAGCTCAAGACACGTCGAGCGAGGGGTCGAATGTACCTTGTGCTGGAATCTGTCGGGTAGGGGAAGAGAACTAAAGTCCTCCTCTTGTGCGTCCGCCATATTGGGGACAGTGGGTTCGAAGATATGCTCGGAGAGGGATTGCAGACCTGGAACGCGTTTGGTTAGCTTCCGCAACAGCGTTGGGAGATGCCCCGCCATCCGTGCAGCGGCACTCTGACGAGGGCAGACCAGGATATTGGGGCAATGGGATATGAAGCCATTTCGTTGCAGCGTTGCTATGCTCAGAAAGGACCAGAGAAGGGGTCGCATACCTGGACAAAGAGGCGCAAATCGAGCTGCTAATTTGTGGCGCCTTGTGCGAGATGGTCTGGCAAGACAATGGAGAGATGGTCAATGTGGGATTCGGGCAAGTTTCGTGAGATGCGCAGGTAGAGTGTTGCGCCGTGAATAAAGAGGAGAGTTTTCCAGATCGTGGGTGGTGTTTATGGTACGTACTGGAAAATGATTTGGTGGAGGAGGCTCGATGTTGTTGTTTTTTGGATCACTACGGCGACCCCCTGCTGGTTACTGCCGGCGGGTTGTGGTACCGGTAACTGCCTGCCCTGGTAGCCCTGCGCAGGGTTCAATTTTGTAGCAACACCAAAGAAAGCCGCGGAACCTGCAACACATCCCCATCACCATGAGAAAGCGGAAAGCGTCATCGAGCACACCCTCCAAACTGCCTCACTTCACTTCCCCTTCGAGACCAAGTCAAGTTCTCAATCCACCCCCAGATCGCCCCTGATACCACGCCACCTCAATTGATCTCGACCTCGATACCAACCCTGAAGGCTCGCTTTCGCCCGCGTACACCGCTCTTCGTACACAGACCAGAAATAAACAGTGAGGGGCAAACAACCACAACCCTCGGCCAGGCGCATAGCCTCAGGGGAATAGCGCACCCCGACGACTGACGAGCTTCATGTATCGAATCCCGCGATCACCATGAGCCAGATCTTGACTTCACGGCAAGCTGAGGAGCTGTAAGTCACCCCGCATGAATTACACCGCAGCTTCTAATCCGAGCCAGTCATAAGTCCATGATAGCCTACCTCACATCCGTCAACCTCCCAAATAGTGCTGCAGCTTTACGAGAAGAACTACAAATAGGGGAGGCCTTTGATGCTGCGACCAGTAAGAAATATGAAGGCCTATTGGAGAAGAAATGGACGTCTGTTGTGCGGTTGCAGAAAAAGGTGGGACCCATTTGCTGGACATCGAAAGGAACATGAAGGCTGATCTTTGGTTCGCAGATAATGGAATTGGAATCGAGAAATGCCAGTTTACAAGCGGAAATCGACTCCGCAACGCCTACGTCTCTCGAAAAGGAATCTAGACCCTACGACCTGGCTCCCTCGTTCGCCAGCCAGGCATACTCAACAATCACACAGGGAGCCCGTTACATGCGTGGCTTTCCATCCCGTATTCTCATCTCTCGCATCTGGTTCAGAAGATTACACCATAAAAATTTGGGATTGGGAATTGGGCGAATTGGAAAGGACGGTCAAGGGGCATACGAGGCCAGTACTGGATGTGGATTTTGGTGGACCACGAGGAGGAACTTTATTAGCATCATGCTCGAGCGATCTTACGATAAAACTGTGGGATCCAAGCGATGAATATAAAAATATTCGAACACTTCCAGGACACGACCATTCAGTGTCAGCTGTACGTTTCATACCCAGTGGTGCGGCCGGGTCACCCTCTTCAGGAAATCTGCTGGTCTCGGCTAGTCGGGATAAATCGCTTCGTGTTTGGGATGTATCAACAGGATATTGTGTTAAAACGATCCGGGGCCACGCAGATTGGGTTCGCGACGTTTCGCCGTCTTTCGATGGGCGATGGCTGGTGTCGACAGGAAATGATCAGACTGCTAGGATATGGGACGCTTCTTCTGGGGAACCGAAAGCAACTTTATTAGGCCATGAACATTCTGTCGAGTGTTGTGTATTTGCGCCGCCAGCTAGTTATGGGCATTTAGCGACACTAGCAGGGATGAAAAAACCACCCTCAGCCAGCAGTTCAGCAGAATTTGTTGCAACAGGAGGAAGAGATAAGAGCATTCGATTATGGGACGCGCGAGGCACATTGATCAAGACACTCATTGGACACGAAAATTGGGTGAGGGGTCTAGTATTCCATCCCGGCGGCAAATACCTACTCAGCGTTTCCGATGACAAGACTTTGAGATGTTGGGATCTTTCACAGGAAGGCAAAATGGTCAAGACCTTGGATGAGTCGCATGGCCATTTTGTCAGTTGTATTAGGTGGGCACCGGGTGTGATAAAAGATGTTCCACCTACGAATGGAGAAAATGGAGCAACAAACGGATTCAAGAAGGATGACATAACCAAAATTGGAATACGGTGTGTCATCGCCACTGGAAGTGTTGATTTGAATGTGAGAGTCTTTGCCTCATGAAACAATGGAAACGGTCTGTTAAGAGGAGTTGGTTGGGGAAGTTGGGGCACGACGAATTGCAGGCGCGCTCCAGAAGAGAGTTGGCTACGAAATATCATGAGTTTATGCTAGCATTTGTATAAGGAGAAGTTGCTTCTTCGAATCAATTGAAATAATCAACCACCTGAAGTTTTGAAACAGGAGGCGATTGAAATGGAAATTTTGAACCTACCTCTTTCTCTTCTACTCGAGACAGTGACTGTAATCAAATCACTTCAACGAGGCTGAATTCGTAGCCTCGTATACTCCAACCTGATATTTCAGGTGCTAACCGATATCCCGGCCTCGTGCACGGTCCTGGCAAAAGCCCGCCCCCTCGGAATGTCACCCACTATATTAAAAGTTATATATCACAACAACCACTTATTGAATTTGTATATAATTAAGTAGGGAT
>LLEY01000333.1:0-23122 GCA_001414485.1 Calycina herbarum | reverse complement strand
CCCCCCCCCCCCCCCCCCCTCATGCATCGGCCCTTACAATTTCCAGGGTAGAATTCCCACCTCTATTCCCCGAATCGTAGAACCTCGCGTCTTTTTGGTTCCAAACTGGGACGCTCAAGTCCTTCCAAGTTCGAAGATTGCCCATAAGTCAAACAAAACCATCATAATCGACTCCCCCAATGCCGGAGATTTGGGAGTGAAGAAGGCTCCAAATTCACATATAAATCATTAATTAAACAACATTTCACATCACCGACAAGAGCTTATCACATCACTACCAAGCCCCAAACTTAGATACTCTGGCATTTCGCGCAGACATGGAATTCAATATGCCTTTTTTGGGGGGGGAGAGAACTCCACTTGAAAGGGAAAAAACGACTACAAAAACTAGAGCAAGGGATAGTAGAATAAGAATGCGATAGTGAAAAAGAGGCAAATTTCAGAACTTGTAATTTTAAGGACTATGGATAATGTGCTTTGTGACTTGGTCATTTTTGGTCAGTTCTGGTTCAAAATGCCGTAAATCTGAGTATCCAAATACTGAAACAAAAAGCAACTGCATTTGAATCCCGCTTAATGAAGCGTGTTGGGAGTTAGGGGCTGAGTTGCGAAAGGCTCGAAATGTTACAGGCCAGCCAACATTTCAAGTCACAGGTGATCACTTACAAAGCAAGCAAAGCCCCAGATTTGGAAGTTTTATTAGCTCAGGCAGATAAGTATAGGTCCAATAAAGTCCAATAAATACAACCTGGAAGAAACGCAACTTGAGAAAAAAGGCTCCAGGAACAAGGAGCTTTGGTTTTGATTGAATTTGCTATTTTTTTGTAGTCTAATCGAAAAAGGAGCCAGCGCGAAAACAAAGCCATGAGCCTGCATCAATCGTAACATGACGTGAGGTCTGTCGGAGAAAACAAAAAGATGCTGACTGTCTCTAAGTGTCTTTGGCTGTGATATGAGAAGTGGCAAACCGCAGTTCAGTGCATGGAGTCCAAATGCAATATTAAGTTGCGAATCGACCTCCAAAAAGCGCCTAACTTGATACTCGCCCCTTTCTTCATCACATATGCCTAAACATGCAATATCCCGCCCTAGTTCCCATCTCACGTGTACCCAGAGGACCAAACATCAACGCCAAAATCGACCATTTACTCAGCAACAGGCTTTGGCTCTGCAGGTGTCTCGGTAGCAGCAGCCTCTGGTGCCTCCTTTGCCTCGGTAGCTGGTGCAGCGCTTGCGTCGTTGGTGGTTGGCTCGGCCTCGGAGGAAGTCCAGAGGGTCTTGAAAGATGAATGTTAGCAAATCTCTTACGGTGTGGTTGAATACAGGCTACTTACCAAGTTGTCTCTCAACAATTGCATGATCAAAGTTGAGTCCTTGTAGCTCTCCTCGCTGAGGGTATCAAGTTCTGCATAATTTGTTAGTTATGCTCTGAGCTGAATGCGCGCTGGGCGTTGGTTACTTACCGGCAATGGCATCATCGAAAGCCTGCTTGGCGAGATGGCATGCTTGGTCGGGTGAGTTCAAGATCTCATAGTAGAAGACAGAGAAGTTGAGGGCCAAGCCGAGGCGGATTGGGTGTGTTGGTGCGAGATCAGTCTGAGCAACTTCGGTGGCGTTCTTGTAAGCCTCAAGGGACTTGT
This sequence comes from Calycina herbarum, assembly GCA_001414485.1. Classification (NCBI taxonomy): domain Eukaryota; kingdom Fungi; phylum Ascomycota; class Leotiomycetes; order Helotiales; family Pezizellaceae; genus Calycina; species Calycina herbarum. Next base: position 21,482 of record LLEY01000333.1, on the reverse strand, counting down.
CTGCAGACTCCTTTCGCTTGTCACCGATGGCGAACTCAGCGAGGTAACGGTGGTAATCACCCTTCCTGTAATATCGTTAAAACTGCGGGTCTACCTGAAAGAAAGCTCTCGATACGTACATCTTGTGGTAGAAGACCTTTGACTCTCCGCTCTTGGCAGAAGGAATCAAGTGCTTGTCGAGAACCTCGAGGATATCTTCGCAGATCTTGGCGAGCTCTGCCTCGATCTTTTGACGGTACTCCTTGATGAGGGTGACTTGGGATGAGTTTCCTTTTGACTCCTCCTTTTGCTCGATTGAGGTGACGATTCTCCACGAGGCACGGCGGGCACCAATAACGTTCTTGTAGGCAACGGACAGGAGATTTCGCTCTTCGACGGAGAGTTCTTGGTCCTCGGAGGCAACGGACTTCATGTTCTCCACCATCTCTGTAATCGCGTTCAGCATCGTGGGCAGAATCGAGGATGTCTGGATCTGCTAACCTTCATATCGCTCAGCCTGCTCGGCGAGCTTGGCGAGGTAAACTGAATCTTCGTAACCCATGGTTGCGGTTGAGAGAGATCTGTGATGGTTGTTGGGTTAGCGCGGTGTCGAGGAAGAAGTTGATGTTGTTGAAAACAAGGAGAGAGAGGTTGGGGTGTGGAAGGGGGAGGCGGCCAGGGCTTGTCTAGTGAATGATCGGCCACCTGCGTTGACGCGCCTCCCACGCTTTGGAAATTATGCGCCGCACGGCAGACTGCCACCAAATCTCAGATGATGGGATAGCAGCAGATGCTCATCTGTCATAGAAGTAACCTGCAATCAGTGGTGCATCTCGACGGGTACCCCTCAGCATATAGGAGGGGCAATCGCAAGCCTGGGTAATCTGCGGTACCAGATCATAGGGACACAGCGTGGCATGACCGCTGGCTTGACCGCTGGCTTGAGGCCGTGACGGATCGAGTGCCTTCTTGAGGCCATTCCCAAAGTTGCCTGATGGCGGAGAGGGATGGCAGCGTCAAGGGGGCTAAAGGAGGGGATGACGGAATAGAGGGAAAGATTCTCACCGGACTGTGGGGTGTTGGGTGTTGGGTAATACTGATGGGGACAGTAATCAGCGTGGGTTTGTGTTGGGCGGTAGATTTGGTATGCGACGTGTAGAGGGGTCAGCGAACGGGTGCGGCTTTTCCAGATTGTAGATGTGAGGTTAGGTTGGGTTGGGTTGAGTTGGGGATCGAGCGAGGCGGAATTGGAGAAGTTGATCGAAGCAGGGCCAGCAGCGCAGGGCCAACTTGGGACGCTAGTGGAGTGACTTGACTGGCTGGACGGGGGTGAACAGGGTGAACAGGGTCAACAGGGTCAACAGGGTAGGCACGAAGCGACTTTCAGACCGCAACAGCAAGAGTACGAGCCGCAATGACTGGCTGTTGTCCACCGCCTCGACGTCAACCTGGCTAGTCGCTCCTGCAATTTGGTGAATTGATTTCCTTTCGTTTTACATAGCTCTGCTGTCTACTCCAGTCTCACTAGGTATCAGTTGCTAGGCCTGAATCGCGAGTTCCTTTCTGCACATGACTACATTTGAATTGGGCGGATCCTTTACCTTTTTGCCTCCCGAATCGTGACTTTTGAAGAGGACTGATTGGATGTCGATATTTTCCTTTGCATTAGCTGGTCGATCTTCGACCTTTGAGTACAACTCCTGGCTACTGAAGGAGTTATCTATTTCTAAATATGTATATATTCTTTCCTTTCCTTATCCGAGTACTTTTGCCTCCTCCACAGACTGAGTAGGGCTGACGAGCACCAAGCAAAACTAGAAAGTAGATCCTTGCACAGTGATGCCATCAAAACAACCTCGAATCGGTCGCATAAATGGAAGAGTAACACCTACCTTGTCCACGCTGTCCATGGATGCCGTTTTAGGCCTCGCAGACGCTCTTTCCTTGGGACTTTAGCATTGCAATAATCTAACAATCCACCTTGTCCCTGAAACCGTTTCCGAGTTAGAGTGTGGCAGTGCTTTGGCCAACGCAACATCGTGACTTCTGTGACTTTGGGAAAGAACAACAAATAACAGATGCATGAGATCTCATTCAATAAGCGAGAAGAAAGTGTAAGCCTGGTCCCTGTTTTATCTCCTCGCATGTTGAAGTCCAGAAAATTTGACGTAGAGAGGCTAAAGTACTCATACACCCCCAATATGTTGGAGGACTGGGTGGGATTGGATAAACACAACACCATAAGAGTAGATTCTTGTATACAAACTTTAATTACCCAAATACATCAGATGCTCTGAACAAAACTTCTAAATCGCTGCTTCCCCCAAAATATGATCCCACCTTCACCTGACCTCAAAAAGTGGCCTGACCAAAGAACTCCTGACCTAAGAATCCAGGCATAAATGACGTCCAATCCAATAACCTGGAGCTTCGGCAAAGAGCTACTTCTCTCCTCCATTCACAACAAGCGGGATCTTCAAGTACTTGAACCATTCAACCCCTCCTCAATCTGCCATCACACCAAAACCGCAATTATGTTCCGTCAATCCCTCATCAAAGCAGCTCGACCAGCAATCCAAACCCGCGCCTTCTCAATCACCACCCGAACCATGGCAGCAGGAGACACCGGATCTGTACGACCAGGAGGAGCCGCATCAGGGTACGTACCACTACCAGTTCCTTAGCCCCCCCAGTAGCTGTCAACTTTCTCCCTAGACAGGGTGGATGTATGCTAATTGCCAACACACAGAGATGCATTCAGCAAGCGCGAGAAAGCCCAAGAGGATTATGCCATCCGCGAACGTGAGAAGGAGAAGCTCCTCGAGCTCCGAAGAAAGCTTGCTGAGCAACAAGGTCACTTGAAGAAGCTCGAAGAACACATGTAAGGCCTCCTCACCGCCCAATCTCGGCTTTCAAATATATACGAACCTGCATTTCAATGCGGCCATGCCTTTCTCCCATCTCTTCGTCCGTGTAGCTGACTTGTTCTTCCACAGTGACGAGCTATCCAAAACTTCCGGAGGCGAGCAAAAGTAAGTCACTCAGCTTTCATGCTGTAGTTGGAGGAGAGAAAATCAGGTTTCTTGCTTCGGTCCTTCGAGCAACGTGCTGAGCCTATCACTGCTTTACAGCTGAGGAGATGCTATATCTTGATTTGGAAGTGGGAAGGGGGAGGGGGACATGTTAGTAGGAGGTTCTATGGGGGATGAATAATTGGCCGACGGTCGATATTGTATACAAAGGAAACGAAAGCCTCCACATTTGCACTTTTTGTAGGATCAAAAATCAATTGGTCTCGGAAACATGGTCTTCCCACGGCTGTCATTTTTCTCCTCGGGAATTATCTCTACTGTACAAATTCAAAACAACCACCAATTCCATGCTTTGAATTGGAAAAACTACGTCCTTTTCTTCATGACGGACATATGCTAACCCCCCAAGCCCAATCTCCAATATCGAAGAGTTACCACAATGGTTTCAGTAAACGCCAAGCTCAAATTACTATGCAAACACTCATTGATCATCTCCTTCCGATATAAGATCGATAGAAGGACTCGGCGGTATCGCTTTCAGTACCTCCAAGTCCGTTGGCGCTCATGCCCTGGCTGAGTTTCTGAGCTTCAGAAACCTTGGCCTGGAGCAGAGTAGCGTTCTGGTCGATCCATTGCAATTGTGTGAGATGATCATTCAGAACACGTACAATATGTGAGAGCTGTGATTATCATAATTAGCATGTGCTTGAAAATGTAGTTGCAAGGAGAACTTACAGGATCGTCCGCCTTGCTGCTCTTGCTCAAAGAAGATGATGCATCGTTGATAGCTTCAATCATACTTGTGAGGTTCTTACCCATCTCATCAAGACGGTCAGTGAGTTTTTCGGCAAGTTTGTATGTTCTCTCTCGCTCCTGGTCAGGACCTTGTAGCTGATCACCTGGTCCAATTTGTCTCGCAAACATTTCGTCAACCTCTGCCTCATATCTATCCAACCATCCTGCAAGCTCGTCTTGTTGGCTCTCGACATTTGAAAGTTGTCGTTCAACTTCATTTGTTTCTCGTTCAGCCTCATACGTGCTCTGGTATAACTTTTGGATCTTGTCTCCATTTTCCACCAACAATCTGTCCCATGCTGCAACTTTGGCCGCTTGCTCTTGAAAGTCCTTTTGGTACTTGGATAAGTCAGAGGCCCATCGGGTGATAATCTCATCCATTGTCTTATTCTTGAGACGAGATAATTGAGGGGTTGGACCAGATGTAGATGCTGCTAGAGGAGTTCCACTAGTTGCACCCCCAGGTGGGTTTAATCCTCCCAGTCCTGTCCCGCTTCCTCCAGCATTTGGCCCACTATTCGCAGTTGCAGCTGTAGTTGGAAGAGCTGTTCCTGTTGTAGCAGGCTTAGGAGCGCCAAATAAACTTGGGGTCGAAGAAGGGGCTTGAGTGGTACTTGGCGCGCCTCCAAACAAGCTTGGGGCCGTAGTAGTCGCAGTTGTTGAGGCGGTCGAGGTTGGCTGAGAAGGTGCTGGTTGACCAAATAAACTAGGAGTGGGTGCTGGTGTTGAGGAGGGGGCAGGAGTTGAAGTTGTTGCAGTATTTCCACCTGGAGGTTTGGCTGCCATGAGACTGGAGAACATTCCTGTTGGCTGAGCTGGTGTGCTAGAAGCTGGGGTACCACCAAACAATGATGGAGCTGGCGCTGATGATGCTGGGGCTGCCGAGGAAGAAGGTGCTTGAGAACCAAATGGGTTACTAGAAGTAGGTGCTGCTGAAGTTTTTGCCCCAAATAATCCTCCGCCGCCGCCTCCCCCAAAAAGACCCGAGGCATTGCTTGCAGGTGGTGGTCCGGCTGGAGTTGTTGACGAGAACTGGAACTTTGATGGCGCTGGAGTCGTTGATCCTGCCGGGACTGAAGAAGCTGGAGTTTGACCACTCAATTTGAAACCTGCCCCAAAGGTATTTCCAGCAGAGGTTGTAGGAAATGTGCTACTGGGAGGAGCAGAAGATGTCGCTCCAGCTCCAGCCCCAAACGAAGGTGCGTTGCCTGTGCTTCCTCCAAACAGAGAAGGCGTAGAAGTGCCAGAGTTCGGAGCGGATCCCGTGTTCCCCCCAAAAAGTCCCCCTCCTCCAAATGTAGGTGGCTTCGACGTAGCTGCCGGTGGTTGACCAAATAATGAAGGACTGCTGGTCGCTGGAGTTCCACCAAATAGACCACCCGTCGTCGCAGGCTTTGCTCCTCCAAACATATTTCCTGCCCCGCTTGATGGAGTGCTTGATGCGCCATTCCCACCACTATTGGGAGCACCAAACTTGAACGACCCCGACATGATTGCTGCTGGTTTGGAAGGAAGGGCGACGAGAGCTGTAGAGAACGATTAGAGCTTTGTCGCATGTACGAATAGCCCACACCTACCTTGTAGATTAAATCTTCCGAGAAGCGGAGTTATCAGTTTGCTTCGGCGATCTAGAAATTAGAAAAAAAGATGGAGTTGCGAAGCATTGGCGGGCGCGTATAGAATCGTCGTGTCTCGCGCGTCTGAGGACTGCGAAATTTCACGCCAAGCGAGCCAGCCTTGCAAGGGCCAGAGAATGGATCTAACTTCACCACCAAGCACTTGACCCCTTTTTTGAATTCCACAGCAAAGAGAACTATCAAATCAAGTATACTAAAATCTCGATATGAAAACGATTGTTATTCGTAGTTTATTTATCCTCTTTCCCATTGTTATTCTCCCACCAACACAAGGCTCTACATCTGGGTGCTGCTTTTCTGTTTTAGACCCCGGCAAACAAGCTCCATTCGGTTGCCTGCTAGCATATCGCAAGGGCATCATCCGAACGTCTAGAACCGACTTTCTTATCGACCGGCACTTCTAGTCTATTCTCCATCAACTCTCCCCCTTTGAGCTCTCGCTCACCTCCCGAGACCATCCTTTACCTCTCAGCTTACGGACTTTGTGCCTATTTATTGCAGAGACCATGGCAGAAAACCACCCAACCCTCGAGCCTCCCCGACGAACGAGCATCAGCGATCCAGGAGCCCATGATCTTGGTAGGAGATATTACATTTCAATTTGCCTGCAAGCCATTTACTAACGATTTTCAGCAGAGTCTTCCGATTCCGATGATCACTTCTCCGATGCCCAATCCGGGCTAGAACACTCCGGCGGTACCTCTCCTGTCCCTATCACTCGAGTGGAAAAAGTCGACAATGAACCCAGTTATGGAGAAGTTCCTGGCACAGCAGCTTACAATATGAGGGAGAATGATGCCGAACCGGACGAGATTGCTGTGGTGCCTGATGAGAAGGATACTAGCGGTTCTGGATCAGAGGAACCTTCTTCTACTCCTGGGGGACAACCAATCCCTCTTACAGTGGTTGAAAAGGTCGACCTGGCCACTCCCAGCTTTGGAGAAGTACCTGGTACTGCAGCCCATGAGAAACGCCTCGCGGATGCTGTACCGGATCTAGTTGTGAAAACTGGGGAGGGCAGTCGTTCACCAAGCAGCAGTCGATCCAGGGCCAGCAGTACCCCTGGTGACCTTCCCATCCCAATAACTAAGGTGGAGAAGGTCGATTCTAAACCTAGCCATGGTGAAGTCCCCGGTACTGAAGCCTTTGAGCTCAGAAAGGGTGACGCAGAGCCTGATCTAGTGGAGGAAGTTGGTGATGCGCCAGGTAAGGACACTCAGATTTCTTATCCTTCAGAGCGATTGACCGAATCAGGGTCGCCAACGTCTCCTGCTGCTAGATCCCCACACATGAGCCACGCGAGACGAAAATCATCACTAGTGTCAAAGACAGTGGCCCCTACGGATGATTACAATGAAGAGGAGGATGGCTCGGATGGTGGATTTGGAGACGATTTTGATGATTTTGAAGAGGGAGGGGAGGATGAGGATTTTGGCGATTTTGATGATGGTTTTCAAGAAGCAGAGGCAGCTCCTCCTCCTATCAAACAGTCCTTACCAGCTACATCTGCATATGTGAGTAGTAATCTATACACTATGATGATAATCCGCTGTGTACCCTGCCTTGTGACCACTGCTAACAGACTTCAGCCCGTCTTGGATTTTGCCACCCTGGACTCCCCTGACGAAATTTTGGCTGCCACAGAACCATATATGAATGCCCTCTTCCCGCCAGACACAATTGATACCTCTGTTCTCCCTCCTTTAAACGCCGAAAATCCAATCTTTCTTACCCCCCGTAGTGCATCACTCTGGTCGCAATTAGTAGCTCCGCCACCACTCCAACCTCCCAACTGGATACGGTCTCGGATTCGAAGGCTCTTTCTGGTATCTCTTGGTGTACCAGTTGACCTAGACGAAATCCTGCCTGCGTCCAAGCAGAAGAAGCTCATACTCCCTTCGATACACCTGAACCCATCCTCTGGCTCGCCACGGACATCCACCGATTCACGCTCTGTAAACAGACTCAAAAACAGTGACAACGCTTCTTCAACATCCCTAGACTCCCAAGGCAAACCTTCTCGCTCAGACTCAAAAAGGAGGAGAGGTCCACCACCAGCACCACAACTAGACTTGGTATCAGCACGACAACTATGTACTATCACTGACCAAGCCCTGAATGGCCTCACTATGGATGAACTGAAAGAACATGTCAAGAAGCTGGAAGCTATGCAGGGCACTGCCAAGGAAGTATTGGAATATTGGACGAAGAGAACGGATGAAAAGCTTGGCGATAGAGAGGCTTTTGAGGGAGTGATTGAGAATCTGGTGAAACATGCTAGAAAGACAAGGAAGTAGGCGAGTAAGATGAGCAGGAGAAACCTTAGGCTATAGAGCCTATCATATTAATATACCATATATCCTTCCTGTCAAGCTACTTTTCCGGCAATATGAAGAGCAATTGACCTTCCTTAGCATACTTCCAATATTTCAATACTAACACCATCTCCACATAGTATGACCTGCTGAAAGATCATAATGGCTGTGATCCCAATGCTCCGTGACAAGTTCCCTGCAACTCTCTCAGTTCGCCTCCTCAGAAGTGGGTGAGAGAAGTGATGAAAAGGCCAAGGACAATAAAAGATGGATGGAAGAAAAACTGAGAATAGTTTAGATTTTCAGAGGGCCATCAATATCCACGGACTCTTGGATTAATTCTCTCTTAGTAGGAAATTATTCTTCCTTATCACGCGCTATACGCCACCTCATATTGACACATTCTAATCTCTTCCTGCGCAAGAGGGTTTTGATGGTTCTGTGATTCTGATTTTGGCAGACTTGGTGATTCATTAGTGGACGCCAGTGCAGTAAAGGAGTAAAGATTTTTAAACGTGATGTTACTTACCACCTTTGCATTCACTATGCACTCTTTTTATTTCCTTGAAGGTGTAGCATAGGATATTCACTATATTTCCTGATTCCATAGTTCATTTCATATGTTGAAGCTCTACTTTCATCCACTATCTATTCTCAGTAGACACCTGACTTCAAAGCAGTTTAACGTCATTGCTGATGGGTGGCTCACACCCGAAACTAGAATAGCTATAATGACATGTAAAAACAGAAATAAATATTAAAAAGTAATCTCGAGTGAGAAGGAGATCGGCTCGTCGGGAGACTTGGTACAAGTTCACAAAGCAGTTGCCATCTTATTAAGTATTCAACTTTTCCAAATTCCCGATTATATTATACTAATTCCAAGAATGCCTGTCCTTCCTCATCTTGTAAGTTAATCTTATATTGCCTCTGCCGCAATCCCATGTCGACATATCCAGTGCCACTTCCTCAAGGCTAATTAGCTATTCCGGCCCGTCAGATATTACAGTATCTTACACTTACCTACTCAAGCCTTGGGTTTATCTTTCCACCCAGCAGAGTCATCAAGAGAATTCCCAGCCCAATACAGTAGATTCATACAAATTGCGAATACCCAATCAAGTAGCAAGGTCGCAAACGGCAAATCAATCAATCAAGTAGTAAAGCAGGCCATCAAAAGCAGCCAGCAAGAAAGGACATCACAACTATTTACATCTTCAAAAAATTACCGCCAGCAAGAAACAAACAAGTTTGAAAGCAGCGAAAATATCATTGTTGTATCAGGTCCTAGCTAAACTCTGAGTCGAGGTCCTCGCATCCATGCATTTGAAAATCTCAAGTATTTTTGTCATCCCCTTGGCGCCGCCCGCAAAAAACACGAGTAACCTAAGTAATCAACGAGGCAAGGCAAACCGACGAAACAAAAGGAGAAGGAAAAGATACAAAGTGTTTCCCATCAAGCAGCAGCAAATATTCGTGACCCCCCATCAAAAGGCAATTCCGCATGAAGAAGTGCCCCGCAAAAGTGAAAGTTCGGCGCGCCCTCCGTGATTTGATGTCGATTTTGCAAAGAGTCTAAACTTTTGGTTGTCGGTCGATGTTGAAAAACAGCCTCATCGAACGAATTCTGTAATTGGAAAAGGAAAAACAAAGGAAAAGAAGATGAGTAAACGCGCTCTAATAAGCCGTGATATGTCAAGACTCCTTCCGAAAAAAACAGATCCCTTCCTGGTTGCAGATGCAATCCGCTAGAAGAGAATAGTTCAACGAAAGAGCCTCTGCGTGATGGTGCTCATGAGCACATGATGTTTGATTGGTAACAAGGAAAAGAAAAGCACCGCGTGATAGATCCTTCGTGAACGCATGAAAAGGAGACATTTAATGCACTTTTTGTACATGGGCATCGTGGAAAACAGATCCCCACCCATCCGATACTTTTCAAGTAACGCTAAGAGGAGAAACAGCTATCCAGGCATTGGACGCGAAGAAGTGAAGCCATCAAAACGAGGCAAATTCAGAAGCAGAAAAACGCCATGATCGCTAGAACAAACTCCATTTTGCGAAACACGTATGAATAGTTTACTGCGCACTATGTTAACAAATGAATATGTAGGAGAGATGTAGATAGACTTACCTGCAAAGGTTGGAAATTACCATATGGGTTATGCGCTGGTGGCATGCCCATGGATTGGTATTGTGGAGGGGGAGGAGCTGGTCGATAAGGAGTGCCGGCTGGTCCAGAGTTGTTTTGAGATCTACCCCAAGAGAGACGGACGCGGGAGTTTCCAATTGGGTAGCCTTGCATTTGGTTAATGGCCATTTCGGCTGCATGGCGTTGGACAAATTGGACGAAACCACAACCCTTTCCTGGTGGGATCTTGACGTAGGTGATCTCGCCGAAGCCTTGGAAGAATGAACGCAACTCATCCTCGGTGACATATCCAGAGAGACCTCCGACGAAGACAGTGGTGTTATTCGGGTCTGTGAACTGGTTCATCGGTTGTGGTGCTCCGTAGTATCCCAATGGTGGAGGAGCACCCATCGAATACATGCCTGGAGCACCCATGCCGGCACCCCCAGCAGCACCGCCCATGCCGCCTTGCATAGGCATGCCAGCAGGGCCAGCACCACCTGACTTGTTCTTTGGAGTAGCGGTGGAAATTCTCATTGGACGGTTGCCACAGTAAACACCTTGCATCTCGGTGAGCGCACGTTGTTGATCTTGTTCATCGGCGAAACGGACGAACCCGTAGCCACGGGACATGCCAGAGATAGGATCAGTCATGATCTTAGCGGACTTGCATGATGGGAAGCGGGCCTGGAAGAGAGAAACCAAGACATATTCGTTGACCTCTGGTCCAAGATCGCCGACGAAGATGGAATATTCGGGTCCGCGGTCGTCACTATTGAGCCGTCAGCAGTTATTCAAGATGCAACAGCATTTACGAGTCGAGGAATATGAACCGGGATTCTGACCGTCTGTCGGCTAGTCCACCACCGGAAGCCCAGTTGAGCTTGAAGGGGCGGGAAGTGTTGGGAATCATCGAGCCGTTCAATGAAAGAGCCTTGGCTGCGGCGGCAGGAGAAGCAAAGTCGATGAAGCAGTAGCCTGCGTTGCTGTGAACGGAGTTAGTAAACTGAGCTAAGATGGTGAGGGAAGGTGCGATCGATGACTTACCCGGAAAATTTGTCGCGGATCATCTTCACGTTGACCTGCTCGCCCATGCCGAACCAGACCGAACGAATGAAATTCTCATCAATCCAAGGCTCCAACTCGCCCATCCTAAACGATGGTAGTCAGTATAGAGTCCAGCATGTCGAAGTGAATTACGGGCGCGGAGAGATCGGATCTTCCCCGCAGCGCGTTGTGACTCAGATCGCGATCGCGAGTTGACGGTCTAGAAATAGCAGGACGATGGCGCCGTGGAGAGATGGAATCAAGAGTAAAGGATTGAACGTACCAGAGAGTGGTCTTCGCATCACCAGTGACACTGCCGGAAGAACCTTCAACCCCGCCTTGTTGCGCGAAGGGAGCAGGTGAGCCGCCATCTTGGCCAGGTTGTTGTTGCATGTTTGGCTGGCCTGGCTGTTGTTGAGGGAGGCCCTGTGGAGGTGGAGGACCTTGTTGTTGCATGCCATTACCATGGTTCTCTTGTTGGAACTGGCCTTGCTGGCTGGGGTCATATTGGAAAGCCATCTTGCGCGAGCTTGAGGGGTGAAGGTGCAAGGTGGTGTTTGTGAAAATTGAATTGAGGGAGAGTTTGAAAGTTAAAGAAGATCGAAACGGCGTCGAGAATTAAGCGCAAGATCTATCGATTTCAAGTTAGCGAAGTTCCGAGACAGCTGGTCCAGCTTGAATCATCCCGTTGATGCAAAATTGTTGTTTGTGAATGGAGGGGTTGTGGATGACGGAGCTTGTAGAAATACGCTCGGTGGTCCAGGCGGCGACGACTCGGAGATATATGTGGGGCTTTCCATCCAGGTGGCTGGCCGACGACCGGAGGTCACGGTGCACTCGGCAGGCTCCAAGATCAAAGGCAAATTCTTGTCGCGTTACTGTTGTTGTTGGAATGGCATTGTTGTGGGAGAAATATCATATGCTTCATTGAGTGAGAGACGGATTTGTTTACTTCAACCACTCAACGTTGCTGCAGGTGAGTCTGAGCGCGAATAGCCGAATTTTCCCCTGATGAAAAAAAGTATATGCTGCAGAAAATGACAGCTATAATAGACACGCAGATTGACGGAAGCTTCACAAGGTTAAACCCAAGAAACAAAGGCTCTTGTTAAAGGTAGGTGTCTGAATTCTCTTCACGACACCTCACTCTAACAGGGCCTCCACACTGAAGTGCAAACAGTCAACTAGCTCAACTACCACCTCAACAAATCCGCAATGACGCGATGCAAAACTCGATCAAATACCAAAGCTGAGAGCAAAAGAATGCAAGCAACGGAAGGCAACGAACGGGTTGGACAACGGCCGGGAGCAGTTGCGCTGTGGGAGTCGAGGCCCCAAATGCTACCCCGCGCACCGGGTGACGTTTGGCGGGGTATGGCTTGAAAATTGTGGTGGAATACGACGCTATGAAAATCGCTGCTTCGCCGCAAGAGGGCTTGATACAACCATCCAGGAAGAATGCACAAATAGGATAGAATCCACTTCGTCGCCACGAAACTGTCGCTCTGGCCTGAACCAGTCGTTTTGAACCAAGGCCAGGAAGATGGCGACCCAAATTATGCTCCAAATGCTCAGCTTTCGTGAGTGAACAGACACCAAAAAGAGTTCGTACGCGCGATGAAAAGAAGATGTTAAACAACCAACCCCAGCCACCAAAGAACCCTCAAGAATTTCATGATATCGGAAGAAGCCACAATTAGATATCCTTTCAATATCTCGAAATTCCAGGTGGAATATCTGGGGCCCCGGATGACATGTCCACGAGATCTAAGCTACGCAAATCGCATCGCACGACACAGATATGGTAGATGGATCAATCCCACACAAGCCAAAAATGGGGGTTTCAGAGGGGGGAACAGGCACAAGTCTCAAGCACTCTCCAAAAAGAACACAAGGATTTTCAGCATTTGGGTTTCCCAAATCAAAAATGCCTCTATACGCATACATGAGTTTTATGGGTCAGGGCAAACCGGGAAAAGACCGTCTGGCTCTAGACCAAAGCCTTTCTCTGGATACCTGAAATCAGACGGTCCAATGGCAAGAAGCTATGAAGCCAGTTGCATTTGGACCTTCTTCACGGAATTCCATCAACGGGTACTGCCACGGTGGGAGAAATTCACAACCACCCCATACGAAAATATATGTTCAGCAAGACAAGCAAACGGTATCAGCAGCGAGTCCACATTACGAGGAGAGACTCAGAGTCGAGCCCCTGGTTTTAGCGAATGATCCGGTTCTTTCGTATTTTGGATGCAGTGACGCGGGTAATTCCTGGAGCCGAGTCTTCCGTTTTGCGCTCTTGTCGAATTCTCCAACAACCGGACTATAGGGAAAAGAGAGGTAATGGCTCACCTCAGAAAATCCAATACCAGCTCGAAGATATTTAAAACCGCCTTCGTGAAAGTCGTAAGGTGCAGCGGGAATTAGCTGGAAGCAAAACCACGAAAACCAATCGACTCGAGATTATGACAACGCTTGCGCCTACAAAAATTCGACAGAGTGAGGGCGGTAAAGATAGGACTTCGCTGGAAGGGATGGTATGGTCGCTAGGGATGAATTCAAATCTGCGAACAAGAGCACACGTCAGTCAATTGTTGCCCAACAAAGAAACCATAGACCAGTGCCAGCAGGTATAGTTCTACAGATGAACTGCTCGCATTGATCGGTAGGTGTTGCGCTTAGTTTGCAAGCAAACGCGCATCGGCGTGAAGAATCGCGAACCGAATCCAGGAGAATGCGCCAGGAGCACCAATCCACCTGCCCAAACCATGCAAGCTCCCAAACCATGCAAGCTCCCAGCCATGTGTGACAACAGCAACGATGGCGATGGCGATGGCATCGATGGCCAGCTCGCCATGGGGAGTGAGCGGCGTCGAGGGAGTGAGGGAGGATGTCTGTTGGGGTCGGCCATGTTTGCGATTGTTGAGGCTCCGGCATGTGGTCCAATTGCGCCAGAAGTCGGCAGAAGCGCTGCACCAGCACCAGCACCACCAACAGCAAAGCACAAGGTGCAAAGGAATTCACGCTGGGTACTTACTATGCTGGAAAAACTGGGATCCCGAGAGAAAGCAGCCAATTCGAAAACAAAGTCGAGACGAAAGACACAAGGCCGAGAGATCCACGAGAAACAACTTGACGCAAAGGACTGCAGAACGAAATCCAGGGATGAGAGTGATGATGTGGGATGGGTGAAGGAAAGAAGAATCGACGGAGGGGGGCGTGTAGGTAGGTATGGACAAAATGCGTGGGTCTCCGTAGCGCAGCGTAGCCGGCTGGGTCCTGGATCAACAGGGCGAGGTGGGGAGGGTCCATGACCAAGTTTACTAACCCATTTTTCACCAAGTACGAGTTTAGGGTTTTACAGAACCTTACCTGACGGAGAGATTTGCACTTACCTAGCACCATGGCCTTTGATTTAGTCCTGGGACCAGGTAAAAAGATCTTGTGTGCTGCTGAGGGCTATTGGGTGGCTAGTACCTGTATCTAGGCCCAACATCAACCTTGATGATGACACGGAGAAATGTTAGGTAGGTCTAGGTTTGGCTCGTAAGGAAGCTGTGGAGGCTAGAGAGAGGTTGGTGTATTATTCATTTGCTCTTACCTATTCACCTAAAGATTTAACCTTGCCGAGCTGATCAACTGCCTAGGAGTGAGGAGAGGCCTGTGGGAGCAAAGAAAAGTCCCAGAGCACGACAAACATCTCTATTTCCTATTTCCCAAGGCCTGGCTTTTCAATACTAGCCATCAACAGGTGAGCAAAAAACAATGGGCAAAAGAAAATGGATAATTGAGGGTGCTACGAGTACATGTTACTTACTAGTACATGCTACATGCTACGTGCGGCTATGTAGTAGCAGGTACAGAACCCGGAGGGAGCTACCGACCTGGTGAGTGAAGCAATGAAAGGCACCTCTAAAAAGGAACGACTCAAGCAACGTGATACTGACTGCTCCTTTCCCCTTTCCCTACAACTCTCAATCCTCAATCCTCAATCCTCACTCTTTCCGTGATCTGGTGGTCAGTCATCGGCATCAAACTGTGCGCCGGGATGAGCGGGTTCTCTTCCCTTTTCTCACGAAAACAGGAGAAACAACCATGGTCACGGGCCACGGGTCTGGTTCAAGGTTGAACAATCCCAACAATCCCAACAATCCCTTCTTCTCACTTCGACAAGTTACGACTTCAAGTGAACCCATTGTCTGAGGCAAAACATGTCCGTGGGAGGTTTATTGCCTCCCTGCTTTCTCTGGTTTCCCGGGCTCTAATAGAGAGGTTTAACGAGGGAATGTACCTCCGGGACTGTCCTCTCCAAGCCCTCTGAAGATCCAGAACAGATCCCATCACCACTGTCGATTTTCTCGGATCTTGCATGCTGCAAGCTGTTGCTTTGTGCAGGAGAGGGAAGGGGCCCTTGGCTGCTTTTTCAGCACGGCCGTGGGAAGCCCGGGGACGTTGAAGGGGCTGAAGTTACAGGCATCCCCCTGTTTTTTTTGCGATCAATTCTCTCCGATAGGATCATCTTCAGCGCCCCTCCGAACTCCGTCTCTTTTGCCTTTTTAGCCGACCTGTCCAGCCAGCGAGCCAGTCTGATCTCACAGATTGAGAATCAATGTTATTTTGCTTTTATTGTTATTTTACATAAAAGCCCTTTTTTATCAGTTTACTGGAAACTGGGCTGGATTACTCCAACCACTGCTTAGATAGCGTGCTTTTGGCTTGTGTAAACGAGTACGCAATTCTCAAGGTAGACACTGAACAGCTGCTTTTTCTTTCGAAAATAGATATCGAGATTTGCTTCTTCTTCACGCGGCGAATCATCTACAAGACGTCGTCCTTCAACGCCTATCAAGTCAGCTCGGCCAGATCCGCCAAGATTCAGCGGATGGAATGAAACAACCTCAGCTTTCTTTCGAAGAGGAAAATGTTGCCGAAATCGAAAACAAAACACCAATAAGGGGGAGAAACAAAGGTATGGCTTCTGCACACCACGGGACGAACATACAGGGAAAAGCACCACACTACTGTATTCCCAAATTCAAAAAGATCTCTTAACAAGCTTTGGCACCCACACCCTCGTGTTGAAACTTTTTTCCCTCCTTGCGACTCTGAGATGAATCATAGGTGCCTTTTCCAGGAGACTCATCCACTTCCCCTCCCCATGCATCAAATTTACATCATACTTCCTTGTTCTACAACGCTCATTGGACCAAAACCCTTTCCCTATAACTCACTCTCCTCTTTTATGATATAATTCCTCGCCTTTCCATCCTAAAAGAGTCGGGGTTTGTTTGCCCCAGCCGATATCGCCCTTCACAGAATGAAGAACTTCAAGAAGATGAAAAATCAATTTTCCCACTTCATCTGTACGTTGCGGAAGTGTCCTTCAGCGGGTACGACGGTACGGTACTTCTACTCCGTACGTTACCTGCCCTTTTTATTGCTCCATGCACGCCGTAGAATTTATCCCTCCAATTCGAGCTCTTCTTGACGTAGCCTGCATCTCTTTCCTGCACGTAATAAAAGATGCACCTCATTGGTCGGCCATTACATTCTACGGATTCCTGATCTCAGCTTGCGCCTCGCACTCGTTCGTCTCTTTTTCTCGCCATAGCCGCGAAATCCATGTAGATAATTGTCAACCTTCGGGCACCAACAAAGTTATCCATCCAAAAGTCCCCATGAACAACTCATCAAAAGCCTTGTCAGCCACAAGAAGCTTTTCCAAATCGTCCATCTTATCGAGCATCCCTTGTTCTCCCTTACATCCGTCCATCAATATCTCCTCGTCACCCAATCACGAGCCACTCCCGTCTTGTAAGACACCTGATAAAAACATTATCTATCACATCTCAATCACCCACTCCACACTGAGAATCTGGGAAAACGCCTTATGTTACACGGGTAAAGGGATAAATGCCGCACTGCTGTGGATAGAAGTTGATATCAATGTCTGATGCTTGAGGGTATCTTTTGACCGGTTCAAGAGGAGTGTTCTGGATTTTTCCAAATGGCTTCTCGCTTATATGCCGTCTGCCGCGGAAACGCACTCTCTCGTGGCCACATCGTGTTCTGGACTTTCAAATTTGTTTACTGTTCCTTTTTTCGAACGTTCTCGAATTCTGGGACATTTTCTGCAGTCCTTCGTCCAGCATTACAGGTGCCTTCTAATTATTTCTGGGGGTTTTTTTGAGCTCATGCCTCAAATATCGTTTCTCTAGCAGTGGTTTTCTCCGACTACGTTCAATCGAATGCGCATATGAGAGTTATGTTAGCCCATGAACATCCAACTCTTTCGAGGAAGCGCCCTCGAACTTGCCTCGGTTAGCTAACTTGATCTGTCCTTACCTTTTTCCAAATTAAAGAGAGTAGACAGCTCGGTTCGATCCCCTGAAATAAAGGCCAATATGTTGTCTAGTAGTTGCCAGGTCGAATTTGAGGTGACTTCTGTGATCTATCTATTGGTTAATCTCGGGTTTTTGTAAGTTGCCGGGGCAATTGCTGTTTAAAAGAAGCAAACAATGGGTATAACAATTGGCGTTTTACCCTTGAGGGCTCGGATAGATGTGTCCACACCCAAAGGTAATGTTGAGACGGAACTCCCCCAGATGGCGCGTGGCTAAATGTTGGCTATGTACTTTTCCACTACTTTCTCAGTAACATAATTAAAGGTGACCGCCCACTTGTCGCTAGTACTGCTAGATACCTCTTCCGTAGGCAGACTTTAACAAGACACAATAATTCGGCTACCTTCATTCCAGCCGAACTCGTTTTGGGTCTTCAAGCAAGCTACCCACTTGAACATTTCGACAACCTAATCTTGAAACCAGTATCAATGCGCACATACAAAGTCCTTAACGCTTGGTGCCTTTCGCTTGAGAAGTTGGGGGTTTTGCCAAACCATATTCGGAGTTCTTCGGTGTTTTCTAAGACCTCGAAACGTACAGAAGCACCAGTGCTTGAAGAGACTTGTAAGGGTCAATGAAAACATTCAATTAGAAGAGCTCGCTCAATCACTGATAATTATAAACCAACTCGTACCGTGTGCGAGGCAAATCTCGGAACATCAGTATTTAGGCCTTTTTATTCTTCCGAACCGTTGGTAAAATAGAAAGTCAAAAGACATAACCGCCATGTACACCCAAAGCCTATCCTCTTTTTAATTTAGTTTCTCAGAAGAGAAACCCCCAATATCCACCAAAACACGCACCAAATAGAGAATAGTCAATACTTTCACCCCTCTGAAGTAGTATTCGAGAAAACTTCAAATTCCCTGGAGCAAGACAATTGGTGGTTGTCCTCTTCCATGATATACCACTTTACTGATCAATCAAGCAGAAACATGTAAAACTCATTGCTCCAAAAATGACTTGAGCCCATACTCCTCCTCCACCCACTACCCAGGAAGACCAGCTGAAGCACTGTAAGAGTCTCCGTCATCGTTCTGTTTACTGTTTGGTAGAGTAACTGTTTTCTAAAAGCCTCAAACAATTGACTCCATTATACCACTGAACTTGAATTCCTCCTTGTACTCAGTCTCCTCGTTCAAACAAGTCCGTTGTTTAAGAACTTCTGGCACAATGGCCTTCGCAGATATACGCAGAGAGATGACCGAGACTTTTATACATCAGCAAATAGGGAATTTCCCCACATTTATTGTCTTCCAACTTCCCCTAATAATACGGTGGAAAATTGGCTAGAGATCTCCTACTGTAAGATGAGACTATACTACATTTCATGATTGTATGGAGCCTCAGACAACTTCAAGTTGCTCTACAGAATCAACAACAAAGTAATTTCGGGTTCCTATTCGGTCCTTTGGTTTCCACACAGGTTTAGAAAGGTACACAAGTGCTCAAGTCATCGTTCCACTTGAACAAAATAAAACATTAGGGGCCGTTCTTTTCAATAACCTAAGTTCTTCTCAGACACATTATTGAGTTCTTTTAGATGTAATCGTTTTGTTCAGCTGGAGTTCTGCGCTGAATACCCACCAAGACCAACAGTTCAATAAGAATGCTAACCTTCCAGTGCATGGGCAGTGAGTGGTGGTTCCCAAACTTTGACATGCAGTGATTTATTGGTCAGCTGTGGCCCAGGAAAGATTTGGCGGGATCCTCGTAGCCGCCTAGCGTATTGTCTTTATTGTCGAGGGACTAGAGTTTTCTAAAGCAAAAGAACTCCTGTTCAGCACCTCCTGACTTGAGAATAGAAGGGAAGACTAACGAGAAAACCCGGTTTGACAGAACTTGATCTACGATCAAGTAAGACATCAAGATGTGTTATGGGGTCAGTTCTATTAACCAGAAGACTACATGGCCAGTTTTTGGCAGGAGTGAAAAATTGAAAGGAGACTCGAGACTGACGACGATCATTTTACGTTCAAGTGTCAGCAAGAATTCCAGTCAAAAGAACAGTCGTACAGACTCCAGCCAATTTATGTTCAATCAAGAAGAGAATCGCGCGAGCTGATATAGCGGTCGAGGCAAATCGTCACGTCAACAACACATTGATAGCAACTTCTTCTTCATCGACCTCCTAGTCCACCTCCACGAAATGGATTCTTCTGGTGCTCGAAACCTGATAGAAACAGCTCTATCTCATTTGCGGCCACCAGCTCCCTTCGCCGTCGGTTTCACCCTGCTCTCATAGCTCATCACCAGCACACCCACTCTTCGTAGCCAGATTCTCTTGCTCGCACTCCACAAAGGCAGTGTCTAACTACTTCTCATCCCAAATCGTTTATCCGCGGCACCATGTCTACGCTTCTCATGTTTCCCTGGCACAGGACTTCAACCACCTGTGCCCCAAAAAGCGGAAGGTTGGACTTGTCACTCTACGAATTTTCAAAAAAAGAGGAGAGGCCAATCCGAGAGGGGGGTTTATACTTACGCTAACAGGAACTAGTCTGAGGCTAGCCCGTTTTGGGGTTGAGGTGGATTTCCATGTTCCCTCGACGTGGTGGCTCCTTCCTCAACAACGAGTCGATTCCCAACACTCGGCTCCACCCATCCCAGGGCCGCTCGACTATGGACTTGAGTCTGCCCATGGGTCGAGAGGTCAAGTCAAGGAAGGAACGATGAGCGATCATGAGGCCTCCCTCTGATGTGGTCGACGGCCCCCTCGGTCGAAGTCCCTTGTGCCTTCCTCTCACTCCTCTGACCAACACCTGGACAGCACGCGCGCGTCGCCCTTGATCCCTTTCCCAATCACAACCAAGTCGACCTTAGGCAATACTCGATGTCAGGGTCATTCCTTTCCCAAGGTACGCATGGTGTCATGACAAACACACTAGACGAACCGGATTCAGTGACAGAGTTCGACATGAGTTGCGAGCATAATGTTCTACCATCACAACCAGACTAAAACCACTGGGTGGTGCATTTACAATGCCACAGGTTGTCTCCAATCAACTTACAATATGCATAGCAGTGTGTCAACTTTTGCGCGGGAGGCACCACACTCCTGACCCTTTCTCGCATATTCCCTCGAAACAAAACTCCCTGCATCATGAAATCCGAACCCAGATTCTCAGAATCTCATTTCTCAACCAACCAGCAAAGCACCAGAAAGGAAAGAGACTATTCCTCTTTCGCGAGAGGTGTGGAAGGTGTGAACTTTAGAACTAATGACCTTTTGGAAGCAAAATAGCTTTTCTAAGCTTGTTATACTGTAAAAGAGCTGCAAGAGGTTAAATCTCATCGAGAAGAATGGAGTACTAGTATACTCCGTCGATTTAGCTTCCACTTAAATATAAAACATCCTAGAGAGTCTGAGATATTTGACTCAAGTATCCGTAGTTATTTAAGAAAACAGAAATCAATGACTCAACTTTCCTATCCTTACTACTTAAAATATCTTCTTGATTGTTATTGCTGACGAGGAGTTAGTTAACATTATTAGCAACTAGCGAGTTTAGAGAAGCTTAGCCCTTGGGCAACTCTAGGTTGAGAGTATTCTAAGCCGCAGACTTGTTACTAGATGCCAAATACGAAAACGAAATCATCTCTACTCTTCCAGATTTAGTGTTTCTTTTTCATCCACCATAGTCCCTCTTTCGTTGAAGCTTCTTCTCGTGAATAACCTACTAATTCTCAAGTGAGGAAGTTTGTGTGCATTTCGCTCATCATTCTACCTGAGCAGACGGAGCAGTTATCCTAGAAAGATAGAGGCTAAGAGAAATAACGAAATTTCCAAATTCTTCTCCCAACCACCTATTCTTTCGGCTTTCTCGTGAATTTGATATTAGCCTCCAAATCTTTTGATAGCTTACTCGATAACGGACTTACTCGGAAGTGAAGGATAAAAGGGTTCCTTGAACTACTCAAGTTCGCGAGAAGATAACATAAATTGCCTTTTTTCTCTCCCGCCATCAAAATCGAAACCCAGGGAAGTCACAATTCCAAGTCACAGATAAACAAAAAGCATCAAACTTAAAATGGGTCTATTAATCTAACACAGACCAATAAACAATCACACCACATCAAGATCACCCCTCCCTAACTTCCTCATGTGACACCCCCATCTCCATTCACATATCTCTCGCATG
>LLEY01000332.1:0-23304 GCA_001414485.1 Calycina herbarum | reverse complement strand
GAACTCACGGGCTATTTAACGGCATTTACAGAAACTTGTGAACAATAGGGGAACCATAGGAGGAGGGACACACGACCTAAAACCCGGTAGATTTTTTTGCGGAGGGGTATATAGGAGTAAGGACTACTCCTATTCAATATAGCCTGCGGAGGCTTGACAATACCTCAGACAACGGAAGCCCTTGCGGACGGCGAGGCAAGCGGACGATAGCCTGCGGAGGCTTGACAATACCTCAGACAACGGAAGCCCTTGCGGACGGCGAGGCAAGCGGACGACAGCCTGCGGAGGCTTGACAATACCTGACACAACGGAAGCCCTTGCGGACGGCGAGGCCAGCAGACAGCCTGCGGAGGCTTGACAATACCTTAGACAACGGAAGCCCTTGCGGACGGCGAGGCAAGCAGACGACAGCCTGACGAGGCTTTATAATACGATCGATGGATAAGATGAGCAATTGTGCAAACGGTCTTCAATCATGTAGGACCGAGGAGGCCTACATGTACGGCTGTATTACCAGGACCTGGTATGCAGTTGGTGGAGTGTCGGTATGACAGCTGGTTGGGCAACTATGCGAAAAGGAGCTAGCCTGACGAGGCTTTACAATACGATCGACCGACAAGAGAAGTAATCGTCTAAACAGTCTTCAATCGTGCAGGACCGGAGAGGCCTGTACGTACGGCTGTGGTACCGGGACCCGGTATACAGTTGGTGGAGAGTCGGAGTGACAGCTGGAAGGACGACCTTCGAACACATGGCCTGCAGAGGCATTATAATACTGCTTGGAGTATTCGGGCCCCGAGTACTAGCTTGAACGATAAGGGGCAGCTACGGATAGTTATGGACGGAGCGTACACGGGCCTGGAGAGGCGTTATAATACTCATTTATGGAACGACAGGAATTGGATGCTTTGTACCCTGTCTACACGGCAGCCTGCAGAGGCGTTATAATACTGCATGGAGTACTCGGGCCCCGAGTACTAGCTTGAACGATAAGGGGCAGCTACGGACAGTTATAGACGGAGCGTACACGGGCCTGGAGAGGCGTTATAATACTCATTCACGGGCCGGCAGGAATTAGATGCTTTACACTCTGTCGGCATATATATAGGCCTGGAGAAGCGTTATAATACTTATTTATAGAATAAGTAGTATACGGGTTTTGTGAAGCCTGTCAAAGAATACCGAAGCAATGGCAATAGCAATGGCAGAAGCTAAGGCAATATCGAAGGATAGATGATTTGCTGAGGAATTTTTTGCCGGGGGGGGATTAATAACACCTACCTTTATAGTTTCTTACTCTAAGCCTTATGTTAAGGGTTGCACCCGTGGAGTAAGTCTTGGAGTACTCCAGCGACGTATTCACGTGGCCTCGCTTAGCAACGCATGGACGTGACAGAACCTTCGAGAGTACTCTTGGCAGAACCCTCTAGAATGAGCTGACTGAGTATATAAGTTAGCAAGGACTCTGGCTTAGAAAGGACAATCGAATCTTCTTATACATAGACAGCCTCTGTAGTTCAATTCATTAGCACTTGCTACAAGCTCTGACACCTTAGACTATTATAATATAGCGAGTTATAACTATTATATCTAACTTAGTAATATAGAACGTTCTTTCTCTTACTATATTATTTTTTTTAACTATGAAACCGATGTAGCTAAGCTTTCTTACGCTAATTACTACGCTCTTAACTTTTATAATTATAATACTACTAGTAACTATAACCAGCGCTACTATAAACGCTACCGTTATTATAATCGATAAAACAGACGTTGATTAGTCTTCTTTTTATTTCTATAGATAGCTTACTTAGGTCTTAGGATTCTAAAATTAGGCTTTAGACTTAAGAATAGTAGTAGTAGATAGTTTTAGGTTTATATATAAAAGGATTTTTATTACTTTATACGTTACTTTATAAGTAACTAGTTATTTTCTTTTCTGTTTTCCTCTATCTAGATATAACGAAACTCAAACGAACTAAACAAAGATAACTAAGTCTCGAAGGTTGGTATATAGGTAAGAAGTATAGATGCGCCGGGTTGTTTACTTAGAAGTGAACTCGTTACTTATATTAAAGATGTTAAATAATATAATAAGATTAATAACTAAAGTTAAGTACGAAGCTCCTATCTAATAGCAGACGTGTCAGTCTTATATAGAACTATAGTCCCCTGTTCTAATCGCTCTAGTCGCTTGCTCTAATTACTTTAGTCGATAGGCGACTTAAGCGACTTAGGCGACTAGGTTACGTAATATTTCTTACTAAAAGAAATCTATAGGTTACTTAGCTAGTTTAAGGATCCTTCTTCTATAAGAGTTTCCGATAGTACTTAACCTATTAGAGCGCTGCCTAGTCTTCACTTGTTATATACTTACACGTGATTCGTAACACTATCCCCTTCTTAGCCTAGCATATCCCTACGCTTAAGTACGACCTAAGAAATACTGTTAGAAGGCTAGCGGTCTTCTCTTACTATAATGTTTTTAATAACACTATCTATAAAAGATAAACTAAAACAAAATCGTATTAACAACGCCCTCTATATCGATTAAGTAGGATCCGAAATATCCTCTTATACTCGCTGTCTTACCTCTACGTCTAGCTGTCGATATATATCTATTACTAAGGGTAAGAAATGTTCTAAGTATACTAGGAAGAGTAAAACTTATAATGTTAAGAAGTAAAATCAAATACTCTTAACTTTTAAATAAGAATCTCTTAATATATAGAAACGTTGTCTACGGGTTAAGAAAGAGATAGTCTATTAGGCCTAAGAAAAGGCCTTTCGGGTCTAGTAGGAAGCGATGTTAAAGGTTCTCTGTCTTCGAGCATAGCAACGTCTTCTTAATAAGCGAGAACAATAGATGCTTCGTCGAAGACTTAACACTCTTTAGGAGCTAGATAAGGCTAAAGAGAAGGAGGAAAAAGAAAAAGAAGAGAAGGAAAGGAGAGAGGAGGCTGCTAGGCTGGCCGCCTACCCTACCTCTACCGCTTCTAACCCTGCTTTCGACCTAGGTCTCGATCCTAGCTTTCTTAAGGTTTTTCCTATTAATTACCTGATATAGGCAACCTTAGGTTTTAACAGTAGAAGTCTTAAAGTTCCTCTAAGTACTAGTTGATATTCTTTCTAGGTTCCTAAGTATTCTTTAAATATAAGTAATCTAACTATTTAATTAAATACTTAATCTTACCTCTAATAATCTTATAGTTAAGAATCCTTTCAACTTTATATTTAGCGTTTAGATTTACTAGTTAAATTTCTATAAGTAGGGCTAGTAGTGCTCCTAGTAGTACTAGTTCGAGTAGGGATATATAGAATACTAGATAGATGTTTATTATCTTTAGTAATATTAATTTATAATTTAAAGGTCTCTTAATACGTTTAATCTTAAATAGTCTAAGTTTTTTATAATCTAGTTTATTACTTAGTCTTTTTATATTAATATTTTTTCGTACTAAGTAGACTTTATCCCCCTCTTTTAGCGTTAGCTCCTAACTATGTTGTTTATTATAGTAGTACGTGTTTCTTTCTACTATAAATTATAGATCCTCTATAAGTTCCTTATATAGACTCTTGATTTTCGAGACCTGAATATAAGTAAGCTAATTATCGATAGTCGTAGATAGTAGTTCTTGATATACTGTTAATTCGTATCTAAAGTTAGCGTAGAATAGTATAACAAGTATTATTTCTATTACTAAACTATTATAGGTAAACTATACTAAAGGTAGCAGCTCTACCTAGTTGTTTTACTAGTAGTTTATATAACAACGAAGGTATGTTTTAACTACTTGATTTATCTATTCGTTTCCTCTATTTATTTAAGAGTAGAAAGCTATAGAGAGCTTTCTTTTTACACCTAATCGTTTTATAAGAGCGATTTAAAATTTCGAAGTAAAGAGCTTGTCTCTATCTAAGAGTATTTCTTCTAGTAGTCTATATCTTAAGACTACTTCCCTAAGAAATATAAATGCTAATTCCTTAGCTATACTTAACTCTATATATACTATAAGAATTATATACTTCGTAAGTTGTTTTATAATAACTAGGATTATATTATATTTAACTCTTATTATTAGATCTTTAGATTTTAGTAGTTTAATAATAAAATCTATAGATATTAATTTCTAAAGTATCTATAGTATTAGAGTAGTGTTTATCTATCTATAAGGAGTATAGTAGGAAGCCTTGTTCCTAGTATAGGTATTATATTCTATTATTACTTCCTTAACTATTATAGATAACTGATTAATATAGTAGTATTATCTTATTCTTTAGAGGGTTCTGCGAATTCCTTAGTATCTATAAGCGGGTATAGTATAGTATTCTTATATAAATTCCTTTATATATAAGCTAGGGACCTATAATTTTCCTTTTATATACTAGTTATAACCTTTATATATATTCTAAATTTTATTTATCTAGATGTTATTCGTTGCTGCTATCTTATATATAGTAGGTACTAAGTCTCTATTCTTAAGAGTTTTTAAGATTATAATCTTCTTATACTCCTTATTTCCCTCGTATCTAGGTTTCTAGCTAAGAGTATTAGCTCGAGTATTTAACGTTCTTTTTATATATTAAATAATAATATTAAATCCTTCTAATATCTCTGACTATCTAGCTAATTATCTAGTTATAAGTTCCTTAGTTGTTATAAATATCCTAAGATTCTTATAGTTAGATAAAACTATAACTAAGTATTTTATTAGCTATAAATAAATTCTCTAGTGTTCTAAAGCTAATACTATAGTAAGTAATTCCTTGTCGAATATACTATAATTTTATTATACTAGGTTAAATGTTTTAGAATAATATATAATAGGTATAAGTTTCCTTTTATTATTTAGTTATAGGTAAATCGTACCTACTACTGTATCTAAGGCGTCTGTTTTAATCGTACTAGGTTTATCTACGTTAAAATCGTATAAAATAGGTTTTTCTATAAATCTTACTTTAATTTTCTAAAAAGTATTCTCTACTTATTTATTCTAGATGAATTTAATAGCTTTCTTAACTAGTACTATTATTAGTTTAGTAATCTTTATATAGTCTTATATAAACGGACAGTAAAAGTTTATAAATCTAAGGAAGGACTGTATATCTTTTACATTCTCTAGTAATTTCTAGTTTAAGATGTCTTAGATCTTTACTAAATCTATTTCTATTTTCTCTAAGCTAAATACCTATCTTAGGAAAAGTGTCTAAGTTACTCTAAACTCGTATTTCGAGAGTTTTAACTAAGAGTTTACTTTTATAAGTTATTATAAAACTTCTCTAATATATCTCTTATATTCTTCTTCTTTTTCTAAGAAGATTAGGATATTGTCTAGGTAATAGATTACTATTACTCTTAGAAGATCTCCTAAAATATTATTATTTTATCTCTAATATATAGCTAGTATGTTATAAAGTCTAAATAGTATAACTGTGTATTTATAAAGGCCTGATAGTAAGGTAAATACTATCTTCTATTCGTCTCTGGTTTTTATTTATATAAGTCTATAAGCGTTCTATTAATCTAATTTCGTAAATCGTACTACCTTACTTAACTTGTCTTATAAGTATTAGCTAGATAGTAGTAGATAAGCGTCCTTAACTATAGTGTGATTTACTTCTTAATAATTAATATATACTCTCTTATCTAGGTTATCTTTCTTTTTAATAATAAGTATATTTAAGGTAATTAGTAACTTAGATCTTCTAATATGTCCCTTCTTAATACCTTCCTTTATATAACTTTCTATTCTCTATAGGCTTTTCTAGTTATATAACTAAAGCTTCTACTTTAAGAGGTAATAACCCTCTTTTAATTTGATCTTATAATCCTATAGGCGATGTTCTAGTAAGGCTTATAAGTCTTCTAGGTTTTTAAACAAAGCTTTAAATTCTCTATACTATATAGGTATTTCGTTATCAGCTGTCTTACTAACCTATAAAGGACCTTGGACAAGGTGTCTTAATACTTTAGAAGAGGTAGCGCTAACCTCGTTCTAGCCTTAAAGTTATAAATATAAACCTACGTATTTATATCGACTAAAGGTTATCGTTCTAGCCTTCTAATCGATTTCTAGATTATGTTCCTAAATCTATAGTATACTAAGTATTACTTCCTTACTTCCTATTTTAATAATATCGAATTATATATCTAAGTAGTGTTCTTCGATATTGATTTTTATTAGAATAGTTTACTAATTAATAATCCTATTTTAATATATAATGTCTATTCTATTAACTACTCCTAATTAATATAGTCTTATTTCTTTAATTAAGACGTTTAGCTTCTCTTAAGCTATTAGGGAAATAAAGTTACTCGTTGCTCCTAAGTCTATTATAACTTGTAACTTCTTTCCTTTTATTTCTATAGTTATTACTAACTATCTTTCTTCTAAAATAGCGTCTAACTTTGCTTTAACATATTAGACTTCGAAAGATCGATTTTCGCGATTATAATTTCGTCTTTTCTTATCTTTATACTATAGAAAGAATCTTATACTTTCCTTATTAATATATACTATCTTATATATTAATCTATATTCTAGGATTCTTATTATCTTAGGAATTCCTCTTAAAAATCGTTTTAGTATTTGTCTATAATTATATTAGATCTATTTATAACTAGTTTCTAAAATAGCTTTTATAGACTATAGTTCTCTTATATATAGATAATCTAAAGTAGCCTCTAGTATACTTATCTCTAGTTTTATATAGTGAACTTTGAATATATAATCCCTTAAATTCTTTTCTTTAATAGCTCTAATCCGGGACTAAGGAAAGAATACTACTCCTTCTTTATCTAATAATACTACTTCGTATATCTGATAATATTCTACTATTCTAGTAGGCTCTAGTAATATTTCTTTAAATCGTTTTTATAATAACTAATCTAAAGTCGGACTTAGTTTATATTATATCTATTATACTATTGTTTCTTAAACTGTTTCTATAAACTATAGTTCTCTTACTAATAGATAGTATAATTCCTCTGGTTCTATCTTAGCCAACCTTATTATATTAAGCTCTCTTTGCTCCTAGTATTATATACTAAATAGTTATTATAAGTTATATTTTCTAAATACTAACCTATTATTTTTAATTAATATAATAATAATATATTACTCGAATTCCTTTAGTATAATATCTTTAGGTAGTATTCTAAGAAAAGGAGTTTTAATTTATCTCTTAAATCCTATTAGAACTTGCTATGTCTATGTATTAATTTTATCTGTTATATTATATATTTTCTATATATCCCCTACTTTAGAATAGCTAGGTTTTTTAACTAGTTAACGTTTCTGTTCTAGTTCCTTTTCTTTAATAGTTTTCTGTCTAGTAATTAGGCTAACTAGAGTTATTGTTTTAGAGTTATTACTTATAATAGTATACGTTATTAAGATAGTTAGATTAACTCCTCGTATTATATAAGGGCTCTAGAAATCTGGTTTCTAATTGTTAATATATACCTATCGATTCCCTTATTTAAAGGTTCTAAGGAAGGCCTAAGTTTCTCTAACTTTAGAGTCTTTATTCTTTATTTCTTCTTCTAAACTAGAAGATGAATCCGATGTCTCTAAAGAACTAGTTAATAATAGTAATTTATATTCTACTTAAAGAGGTTGCTTAGATTCTATTACCGATTATATATTATAATATTCTTTAAGAAGTAGATCCCTATTATTATTAGTATCTTATATACTACTGATTCCTTTATTATTTTTAATCTAGGTTCTATATTCTTATACTTCGAGTTCCTTATTTATAAGTTTAATACGATCGGTTAAAGCTACCTATTATTAAATAGTAGTATTGATTTATTTCTTTCTCTTAGAGTCTTTCTTCTTACTATACTTATTTACTCTATAGCCTAGTTAGCTATAATTATAACATAAGTTCTACTTACGTCGACGATTTCACTCTTCCTAAGAAAGTCCTCCTTTCTTTAGAAAGGTTTTCTTCTACGTAGCGTTTACCTCCTTACTATACTTATTAGCGTAAGAGTACTTCCACTTCTCTAACCATTTACTCTTTTCTCTATACCTAGGGTTACTCTTCCTAAATTCATATAGGCGGTTATCTAGTTAGACGACTTCCTCGATTATACCTATAATAGTTAAGAATTATATATTCTACTTAGCTATTTCCTTATAGATATATATTTTCAATCCTTAGCAAAAGAGTTCTATAAGAGCAATCGTATTCTATCCTAACTTCGTTCTATAACATTAGAATTCATTAGTATAATCTATTATTAATCTAGTCTAGCGTAATTCTAAAAGCTTATATACAGCTGTTTAGATCGTATCAAAGTCTCTAAAGACTTTCCTAATAGTTACCTTAAATCCTCTCTAAGATTTAAACATAATCTTAGTTAATTCTATCTTTCTGTTTTTATTCTTATTTTTAAAGAAGTCTTCTAAGTATAGCTAAGCCTATTCTAATACTAATCCTCTAAGGTAGGAGATAGCAAAGATAGTTTATAAGTTATAATTACCTTCGAACTTATTAGAATTAAAGTTGAAGTAGATGTCTATTTAAAGAAGAAATAAGTCGAGTTCCTTTCGCCTTCTATAATACGTATCTAGTATCTTAACTTTAATAGATTTAAGTACTTCGACCTTATAGGGCTTGGGGGTGTCTAGTATACTAACATTATCGTCGTTCCTAGTTAACTATATACTAGCAGGTGTTCCTCTAGTCGCACTTCTAGATGTTCCTATAATATTAACTCGACTAGTATTCAGGCTAGTTACTACGGCGGGGGTTGCTAGGGCTATAACAACTGAACTTCTAAGCAGGTGCTCAAAGTATAACGAAACTTAAACGAACTAAACAAAGATGACTAAGTCTTAAAGGTTGGTATATAGGTAAGAAGTATAGATGTGCCAGGTTATTCACTTAGAAGTGAACTCGTTACTTATATTAAAGATGTTAAATAATATAATAAGATTAATAACTAAAGTTAAACACGAAGCTCCTATCTAATAGCAGACGTGCTAGTCTTATATAGAACTGTAGTCCCCCGTTCTAATCGCTCTAGTCGCTCGCTCTGATCGCTTTAGTCGACAGGCGACTCAAGCGACTCAGGCGACTAGGTCACGTGATGTTTCTTACCAAAAGAAATCCATAGGTCGCTTAGCTAGTCTAAGGATCCTTCTTTTATAAGAGTTTCCGATAGTACTTAACCTGTTAGAGCGCCGCCTAGTCTTCACTCGTCACATGCTTACACGTGATTCGTGACACTAGATACTCTTAAGTATGTTTTTTTCTAATATCCTTAGAGTATTTAATACCTTTTATAAAGAGTAGATTTATAAAATAGAAATAATAGTATAATAATTAGTAATATAATATTCTATAGAAATCGCTAGTAACGTTATAAGAGATAGAATCTATTATATTTTATAATAATAATAATAGAATTAAACTTCTTTAAAAGACTCTTTATTATTATAATACTCTTTATATATTCTTAAATCGTTACTCTTTATAATATAAAGTAAGTATTTAAGATACTCTATTTTAGCTATTAGTCTAAACTTTTAAAAGCCTTAATATACTAAGAAGCTTAAAAAGAAGATTATATATATACTTTATATCTTCGTTCTAGCCTTTAAATCTATTAAAGAGAAGTAGAATCTTCGTTCTAGCTTTTAAATCTATTAATACTTTATTTCGTCTAGTAATTTTTTATAACGTTAGTATATAATATTAGTATTATTATTAGTCTAAGTAGAAAAGAGCTATTTTAATTAGTTTAGTTTTATCTAGCCTACTAGAAAATAACTTATAAAAGCTCGGCCTAGTAAACTCCGTCTAGTCTATTATTACTAGATATAGAATAGAATAATAATTATTTCATAGAATCTTTATATATTAAAACTATATCTATTTATCTACCTAGCGATTTATCTATATAGTTAGATTACTTATTCTATTAGTAACCTTACTAATATACTCGCTATATCTCTTAATAGTAGTAACTAATACTATACTATCTTAAATAAGATTACCTTTCTTATCTAGTTTCTTAATACTAAGAAATTCGTTATAAATATATTCTTAATTTATATTATTAAGTTTCTTTACCTAGCTGTTTAAGTTATATATACTCTTATTTAAAATATTACTAGAGAGAAATATTTTAGATAGATAATCCTATTTCTTTCTTAGGTAATTTATTCTATTACTAATAATCTTATAAGAAAGACCTTAAATATCTAGGTTAGCGTCTATAAATATATTCTCTAAATACTCTCTTAAGAGCGTCTCTTAATACCTAGCTAAAACTACTATAAAGAGAAACGCGACTAAACGTCTTATCTACGTTATAAGTAGAATTCTTATAGTATTTAATATCGATTTTTATTAATCTATTATAATACTTAAGTCCTAGATCTATTAGCTTATATATATCCTTACTACCTTACTAATTAACTAGATCTAAAGCTAGAATCGTATACTAAAGCTCCTAAGTATTAATATCTAATAAATACTAGTAGTAATAGACTATTTCATAAGAATAGTTTATTTATTTCGCTTTAATAAAGAATATAATAAGAGAATTAACTATTCTTTATAATAATCTAATATCTCTATACTTTACTACGTATTTATATATTAAAAATAATTTAATCTCCTAGATTAAACGAATTATAGTAGTATACTTAAGATTATCTTCTTAAGTACTATTCTTAGTTTATCTATTCTAACTATTTAAGGTAAAAAGCCGCTACTAAGTCTTCTCTACTACGTTATTAAATTACGAAGCCTTTATTTTAGATAGAATAGTATTAATATACCTAGGTTTTTTAAAATCCTCTAGATTAGAAAGTATTCGTAGTATCTAATACTAATCTTATAAAACTATATAGAATACTATATTAACCTAAGTAGTAAAAGATTATCTAATAAGAGCTTTTAAAATATAATATAGAACGTTATCTTTTAAGTATAAAGTCTAACTCTAGTACTATAAGTCCGATTTTAAAGTATAATATCCTTCTTCGTTCTCTAATATCAGCTTCTAATAAGTATATATAATTATAAATAAATAATTTATTAGAATATAGAACTATATAAAGAGAGTAAGTAACTATTGTTTTCTATCGTAGAACTAGCTAGAATCTACACGTTCTAATTAAACTAATCGAATATACTAAATAGTAAGAGTATCGTCTATATAAATAATAAGAATCTATTTCTAATATATATTATTAATAGATAGAAGGTCTATAGACTCTAGATTAATTTCCTAAGTTTCTTATAATAGTAATAAAGATAATATAGTAGAAGTTTAAGATAGACTTTTAAAAGAATTATCGTTATTCTCTTTATTATTCTTATTCTTAGGTTCTATCTTAACTTAATTTAGTTTAGATTTTATATTACTCTTATCTGAAATTATATCTTCTTCTTCTTCTTTTTCTTCTTCTATGTCGTCTTTAGAATTACTACTAATTATAAGAGTTAAAGTATTACCTAGCCTAATCTAGTCCTAGATATTATTATATATCTTATATATACTATAAATTATACCTTTATTTATATAAATATAACCTAGCTACTAATACTTAGTCTTATAAGATAGAAGTTTTTAAATTATAGACATTTTAGGAAAAGAGACGTCTAGATAGCGTTCTTTGTCTTTAAAGATAACTTTAATCCTAGGTTAATAAATATATTAGATAGACTTAGTAATAAGACTACGAGTAATATAAAGACTAATATTACTAGGATTATCTCTATAAATAGTAGAGCTTTAAATAATATCTTTAAGTTTTAACGTAATAGTAGAGTTATATATTACTTAAGTAAGACTCTCTTTTAGAAACTATAGACACTTAATAATTATACTAGTTATAAGATTTAATATTTCTATCTTCTTCTTAATAACCTTTTCTTAAATAATATTTTAGAAATTAAAATTATTATAATTCTAGAATATCTAAGAATCGCGACTAAGATAAAGTAAGAGTCTTTAGAATATATAAGTTAGTAAAATAAATATAGAAAAAAAATAAGAATAGAAAAACAAAGAAAGATAGACTAATAAAGAAATAAGCTCTAAGATATTATATTAATACTAGAATTACTTATTAGTATCGAACTTAGTATTAATTAGATTATTTAAAGAACTAGAGACTTTAGTAAAAGGATTATATTCTCTATTCTATATATATTTTAGCCTAGTTTTAATAAGACTAGGAAGTAAAAAGAATAAAGATACTAATATACCTTAGCTTAAACTTTAATCTTCTTTATTAACGTATTTACTATCTTATATATATAATAAATTCTAAAACTAGAAAGAGTAGAAACTACTTATCTCTTAACTCTATAACTTAAGAGATATATATTAAGAACACTTTATATATAATTTAAGCTCTTTCTTATACGTAAGTAATAGATAATAGACGTAATTATACTTATATACTTAAGAATTAATATATTTCTCTAGTCGACTTTCTTAGTATTAGTAGTAGAGTTATAGCTTATATAATACTTTCGATAAGAGAAGAGAAGGTTTATTAAGAGTACTATCTAAGTTAGAGTATAGAGGTTAATATCTATAAAGGTATTTATAAAATTAATCTTCTCTAGAGAGCTAGTAGAGTTAAACTTACTAAAATACATAGAATTATTAACTAGCTTTTCAAGTTTAGTAAAGATAGTAGATCTATAAATATTAGAGGAATTAAATTACTAAATAGACTTATTTTAAAGAGCTGCTTCTAAAGTATAGCAAAGTTAATAAATATAAGTATATCGTTTATTTAGCTAGAAACCTATAGTAATAGTTTTAGTTAATTCTCCTCTATCTACTACCTAGCCTTCGATGAAATTCTTAAAGAACTATTCCGCCTTCTTTAATACTTTAACTATAATCTCTAACTTTGTTTAAAAGCGTTCTAGAAGAATATATATAAGGTTATTCCGTCGACGGCTATCTATAGAATTTTAGTCTTCCTAGTTATTTAAAAAGCTATCGAAAGCTATAGAGGCTAGAAAACCTTTAAATATAGTAAAAGAATCCTATATTTAAGATAGAGAGAACGATAGAGAGCTAGAGAACGCTATAGAAGGCTCGAGATATAGTGTAAATATATCGATCGCTAGAGTATTTTAAGAATCTACGACTAGCTCGGTAGACATAGTATATACTTTCAGTTAAAGTTTAATTAAAGAGCTCTCGATTATAAGTAAAATAGTATTAATTAAGATTATAGTTAAGAGAAACTAGAGAGGTTAAAGATAATATATTAGAAGAGGTAATATTTATATAACATAGTTTATTAGAACCCCGGTTATATTAGAACCCTGATTAATTTTCCTGAAATCCTACTCT
This sequence comes from Calycina herbarum, assembly GCA_001414485.1. Lineage (NCBI taxonomy): Eukaryota > Fungi > Ascomycota > Leotiomycetes > Helotiales > Pezizellaceae > Calycina > Calycina herbarum. Next base: position 9,956 of record LLEY01000332.1, on the reverse strand, counting down.
CTAACTTTAATACGCGTTTTTTTAACCTTCTACTATGTCTATTATTACTAAAGAATTAAAAGTTATTCTAGCTATTAAGGTAATTCGAACATCTAAAAAGCTAAGTCGATAGAAAGCTATAAAGATCTATAGAATACCTTATTATATACTTAATAATAGAATAAACAGCTACTTTTCTCTAGCCGACCGTTAACTAGCAAACCTTAAATTATCTAAGGTAGAAGAAGAAGTGATTATTTAGAATATACTTAATATAGATTCTAGAGAGTTTATACCTTAGCTAGCTAGTATAAAAGATATAGCTAATTTTATCCTCGAGTCGTAGAGAGGAAAACGCGTCGGTAAGCTCTAGGCTTATTAATTTATATAATAATAACTAGGGTTAAAGACGTGTTTTAATCGCGTTTACGACTTCTAAAGAGCCTTATACGAAGATCCTAACCTAATTAGTACGTGGTTCTAACTTATATAAAATATAAGAGCGAAATACAGCGTTTTAGATTACGATTTCTATAACTTTAATAAAACAGGCTTTATAATAGATATGATTTGCTCTATAATAGTTGTTATACGTATAGATCGACGTAGCAAAGATAAGACAGTTTAGCTAGGTAATCGGGAATAGGCTATAGTAATTACTTATATTAATAGTAAGAGTTAGGATATCTCTCTATTTTTAGTCGTCTAAGAGAAGAATCATCTTATAAATTAGTATATAGACAGCGGCCTCCTATATAACTAGATTATTAAACCGATAAGTAATAGATAGATAAATAACGAGATAGGTCTAGAATAGCTAAAACAATTCGATAAGTATACTACTACTTAAGTAAAGGGTCTATATTAAATACTAGTGTTAGATAAGTATAAGAGCTACGAATCAGCCGAATTCTAAGAGTATTATAAGATATATAATATTATAACTCTTAGACTACCTCTCTATTTATTCTATCTAACCTAGCTACTTAATATTAGGTGTTTTAGTATATTAAAACGAGTATATAGTCGATAGATTAAGACGTTTATTAAAGCTTATATTAACTATATTACTAAGGTAGAGTTCTTTCTAGCCTTTATAGTAGTATATAGAGAATCTATAATAGTCTAGAATACTTAGGCTAGATTCTATAGAGCTGGCCTAGTACCTTTTAATCCGTAAGTAGTAATTTCAAAGCTTAATATAAAGTTATAGACTCTAACACCCTCTAGACCCTCTACTACTAACACTCTCCTATAGGAATCTTAGACCTCTTCTAATCTAATAGAAGCTCTTTTATAGTTAACTCTTATACGAAATCGAATTACTCGCTATTAGAGAAGCTCGCTAACCTCTCTATTTAAGACAGTTACAGCGCTAGCTAAAGGTATAGATCGAATAGCTTATAAGATAACTCTTCTATCTGCCGAGGTACGTATACTTTAAGTAGTAAATAAAGCTCTTAGTAAACACTAGAGAGCTAAAAAGGCTTGTGTCTATAAAGGGGGTATACTTATTATAGAGGATATATAAGATATTATAGCCTAGAAAGACGTAGATAAGCAGGTACGACGCGATATACGTATAGTAAGAGGTAGTTATAAGAAGAGGCAATTGTCTAGATAATACTATAGAACCTATAGAAAAGCTAGTTATAACGTATAAACTTATTAAGAAGCTGTATATATATCTAGTATATTAGACTCCGATTATAAAGAGTTAATTTAATATATTATAGTTAAGTTATTTAAGTTCAAAGTTATATACTAAGGAAAATTAATCGGGGTTCTAATATAACCGGGGTTCTAATATAACCGGGGTTCTAATAAACTATGTTAATAGTTATCGCCTTTACTAAAAAAAATAACTAAAGTCTCTTAGATACTAGAACGGCTTTTTAGGATTAGAGAATATAATTAGTAGAGAAGAGTATTAGATAGAGCGGGGTAGAGAAGTGTTACGAATCACGTGCTAGCACGTGACGAAGTGAAGTCTAGGCGACGCTCTAATAGAACAAGTACTATTATAATCTTAAAAGGAAGAAAGGATTAAATATAGTAAGATATATAATCCTAGGATCTTATTACAGTTATATCACGTGACTCGGTTAAGAGTAGTCAGGTGATAGAGTCTAGTTTTAAGGAGCCTTAGAAATAGAGTCGGACTCTATCTTCGAGACTCCTACTAAGTAGGACTCTAAACATAAACAGAAGGTTCTATATAAGACTAGCACGTCTGCTATTAGATAAGAGCTTCGTACTTAACTTTAGTTATCAATCTTATTATCTTATTTAACATCTTTAATATAAGTAACGAGTTCACTTCTAAGTAAATAACCCAGCGTATCTATACTTCTTACCTATATACTAACCTTCGAGACTTAGTCATCTTTGTTTAGTTCGTTTGAGTTTCGTTATAAGAAGGTAGTAAGAGAGCGAGAGTAGTAGAGAGTATAGTAGAGAGATAGTAGAGAGTAGTAGTAGAGGTAAAACCAAAAGCTAATAAAACTAGCGTCTAAGTTTACTAAGATAATACTAAGCGAGACTTCGGTAGAACCTCGGCACGTAATCCAGTCGTATATAACTAGGACAGTTATACTACTCTCTCTTTTAACTAAGCCTCTTCTAACTAAGCCGCTTTGTCTTCTATAGATATAGAGTCGTTACTCTCTAATTCGCTATAATTATCTTTTCCTACTTCGTACGTCTCTAGCTACAAAGGAAGAGCTTTTCAAGGACCGTTAGCTATTAGATTCGCTAAATAGAATTCCTTTAATATATATAGCAAGTAGGCTACGTAGCGAGCTAGGTGCTAGTTAAGATCCTTATTATAGCTCTTCTACTTTAATCGGTAGTAAAGAGACTTCTATCGCGTCTTACTTATAAGTACTTTCTTAACCTTCTATTCTTCTTCTTTATCGACAATAATCGATAGAAGTAGCGTACTTACTTATCTAGGCAGAGGATTATCTAAAGCTTTATATAACTTCTCTAGCGCGAAGATAGAATAGACTCTAATAGAGAATAATAACTAGAGTTAAAAAGCAGAGCTAACTTTCTTAAGAATCTTAAAAGGTCTAGCTATCTAGTAGTCTAACTTCTAGCTAGGTCTTTATATATTCTAGTTCTTTATAGTAATAAAAACTATATCGCTAACTCTAAAGTCTACTTCTCGTCTCTAGTAGAATAAAGAGTATATTAAAGAATTTATAACTATCTAATATATAATTAGAGAGAAGGTAGTAAGTAGCTTCTCTACTAATCTCTCTATTATATCTACGTATCTTTATATATATAGAAAGTCTTTTTATTTTAAGATTATAGAACTTCGCTAAGTTATAGCTGAATTAGACGTTTATAAAAGAGAATATATTTACTCTAAGGTTACTAAGAGTAGTAGTTTATATACTATATCTATTAATCGTTATTATACTAGGTAAAGTAAACGCTTTTCTACTAACTAATAACCGTAGATTAATCTTAAAGAGATTAATCCTATATTTACCTAAGGTAGAGTCTTCTCTTAGGTATAGTCGTTTCCTAACTTAGATCTAGCTTCTTCTTCCTTCTCTAGCTCGCTTAAGTCTATCTTCTTATAGACTCTTAGCTATAAGTAGGACTTAATATAATAGCCGACTTCTCTACAGTTATAACACGTGTTAGTAGAGAGGTAAATACCAGCTATATAAGTAGGAATTTCTAAAGAACGTGTAGCTATAGCCGTAGTCGTAGCTATAGCTATAGTAGATAGATACTTACTTATACGTTTTCTAGTATTTTCTTTTATAATATCTCGTAGATAGTTGTCGACGCTACTAGTAAGAGTGTAAAAGAGGTCTATGTCTCTCTTAGCTTAAAGTCTAATAACTATAAGAGCTTATCAGAGGTTAATAGTTAACTTATTAAAAAGGTTATTAATTCTATCTTACTTTAGAGCCTTAGACTCGTCTACTAGCTTCTAGAACTTTGCTCGAAACTCGTAGAACGTCTCTTAAGCTATTCGTAGCTCTTAGTACTTCTTATAAGCTTTGTTATAAACGTATAAACTAACTATAATATTATAGAAGTAAGCTAGTATCTTATTATAAGTAGTAAATCGGTTATTAGTATCGAACTTATATTTTAGATAAATATAATCACGTACTTAGCTAGTAGTAGAGTAATATACTAGGTTTATCTTTGTCTTCTTAGACTCGAAGTAGTCGGTATTAATATATAGCTTTACTATAATTTCAGTCTTCTAGGTATTATATATAATCTAGTCGTCTTCTATTATAAACGTACGTAGATTCTCTACTCTATTAGTCTTCTTAGAAGACTAGGTAGCAGAGGTAGATTAGGTAACCTTTCTAACTTTTAGCTCTATAGAGGTGTATTTATAGCGTATATATATATCTGCTTCTTAAGAGATAGATCTAGTATTAACTTCGAGGTAATAGATCTTATCTATAAAAGTAGTTATTATCTAAAGAATTTATTATAAGGTATTATCGACTAAAAGCGAAGGAGGTAACTTAGACTTTGCTACTATAGAAGAGCTAGCAGTAGCCTTACTAGTAGGTAGAGGTAGTAGTGCTATAGCTTAGAAAGAGGTCTTAGTCTTTTAAGAGCTAGTGTTAATAGTAGGTAGTAAAGGTAAAGGTAAAAGCTCTTCGTCTAGTAGCTTATTAAGCTAGCTAAGAGAGAAGCGTTAAAGCTTATTACTATAAGGTAAATATATATGTTTTCGTTTATAAACAGCGTTATCTATTTTAGGATATTCGTATACCTTTCTAGGTAAGAGTAAGAGTTTAGTTTTAGTATAACAGCTCTTTATAAATATACTAAAAGAAGTGCTTATAGAATAGTATCTATATTAGAAGAAAACTAAACTAAAGAAAGAAGAGAAGAGTTAGTACACTCTGTCTCTATTTAAGTATACTAAGCGAGACTTCGGTAGAACCTTAGCACGTGATCTAGTCGGTTACGTGATCTAGTCGTATATAACTAGGACTGTTATACTAAAGGCTTAACATCGTATAATCTCACCTCTAATATCTTCTTAACTCTATTCTTTCTCTATTCTTTACTTATTCTTTCCTCTTATATCCGCTCTTACTAGCACCGTAGAATCCGTATTTAGCTCGTCTATTTACTTATATTAACTCTTAAATAAGATAGATATATTCTTAAAATCATAATTATTACTTATAGTTAGTTACGAGTTAAGCTTGAATTTGTTAACTTTTTTATAATCCGAGCGTTTTACGTATTATAATTGTAGCTAGAAGCTTCTAGAGAAATATTAGCTAAATAACTACTTATTATCTTATACTTCTTATTCTTAATATCTTTAATACTCTAATATAACCAGGAATATACGCTTATAAGGCCCTAGGCTAGAGATATCTAAAACACCTTTTAAAGCTAAAAAAGCTACTAAAAAAGCTACTAAAAAAGCTCTCTCTTCTACTACTAATATACTACTACTAAAGAAGGTTATAATCGATATAGAAGCTTTAGTAAAAGCTAGCTTAAAAGCTTTAGAAGCGCGCTTTTCTAGTAAGAGCTCTTTAATAGTACTAGGCTCTTATATACTTTTAATTACTCTCTCTCTCTCTAAAGCTGCTAAATTATAATAATTAATTAAGAATAATAATATAATATATATAGAGAAGAAAAGAGCTACTAAAAGAGAGAAGGAATACTAGATAAGAGAAAAGAGAGAGAGAGAGATAGTAAGAGTAAGAGTAAGAGTAAGAAAAGAAGCTAAAGAGAAGACTAAATATATATTAATCTTTAAAGACGATTTTATAGTATAACGGTTTATATCTGAAGAGTACTCGGTCTACTAACCTTCGTATAAAACGTGATCTTACGTAACCTTAATATAAGAGGTTCTAATATCGTTCTAATAACCGGTAATTTATATAGCCTCTACGTATAAAACCTCTTTTCTCGTACGTAGAATAGACTTCTTCTCTTTTCTTCCTTAGTTAATTCTTCTTATAATAAGACAACCTTATCTATTAACCTTATTATTTTCAGCCTATAATATATAGTTTTATTAGTAAAGTCTAAAAAGAAGAGAACTTTTCTATCTACTAAGCTTACTAAGAGTAATAGTAATAAAGCTTAAAATACTTCTAGAAAGAAGACTCTCTCTAAAGTATTAAATACTTTAAAAGCGCTAGTTATAGTAATTAAGATAAAGACGTACGTAGATAATATAAAAAAAAGAGAACTCTTAATAATCTCTTAAGTTTAGAGCTTAAGAATTAAGAGATAGACTTTAAATATATAGTAGTAAATATATATAAAGTAGTAGATAGATTTATTAATAGCTATTTTAGATATAATCTAGAGTACTAAGATTCTAATTATTTAATAGCTATCTAAGATATAAAGAGTAATTCTAAAAGATATAATATTAGTATTTAGAAAGATTAAGATAACTTTAAAAAAGCTCTAAAGTATACTAAGGTAGTTAGAGAGAAGATAATCTAGTATATTTTAGTAGTATACTATAGTATAAATAACGATTTAAATAATTCTATTAATTTAAAAGCTATAAAAGCTCTTAAGAAAGAGAGTACTAAAAAGCCTAAGAGTGTTATTAATAAATATAATAAAGTAGTAAATAAATTAAGTAATATAAGTAATTTATTCTCTATTAAATCTTTAAGTAATAATAATAGTAAAGCTTAGAAGTATATAAATAAGAAGATAGCGTAGAAGACAGCGACAGCGTCTCTCTTATATAAGAGAAAGAGAGATAAAAGAAATACTTAAAAGAAGATATAAAAGATAAAAAGAGCGTACTCTACTATAATAAGTAGATAGCTTAATAATCTAGTAATTAAGAAAGTATTATAAGTAGAAGAACTAAAAGTAATAGTAGAGATTTAAAAGAACTTTAGATATACTAAAGATAAATATACTAACTTTTCTAGAATATACTATATATAATATACTATTCTTAATTACTATATAATAAGGTATTTAGATATAAAGTTATAAGTAAAGAGAGTATATAAAAGCTAAAGATTAATAACTACTTCTTTTATATTTATTATTATAAATTTAATATATATAAATAAAAAAGAAAAGATAAAGAGAGAGATAATAGCACTTTTACTAGTATATATAAGTAGAGAATATAATATATCTTTTAATATATACTTTAATTCTCTAGTAAGCTAGTAAAAGTTGAAATCTCTATCTATCCGCGGTACTAGCTACGAACCTAGGATTAAGCGTAAGTAATATAACTCTAGAGCTGATAAGATACTCTTATAATTTAGTTAGAGCTAGTAGAAGCGTTATAGTAATATAATAAGAGTATCGCGACGTAGCTTTACTAGAATAGAGAAATAGTAGCTAACGCTACTAGTATTTAAAAACTACTTAACTATCTAATTCTCTGTCTTATAACTAGGTATATATTCGACATCAGCTAGTAAAGTCGAAATCTCTACCTATTCGTAGCCCTAGCTACGAACCTAGAATTAAGTATAAGTAATATAGTTCTAGAGCTAATAAAATACTCTTAAAATTCAGTTAGAGCTAGTAAAAGCGTTATAGTAATCTAATAAGAGTATTATAACGTAGCTTTACTAGAACAGAGGAATAGTAGCTAACGCTACTAGTATTTAAAAACTATCTAACTATTCGATTCCCTGTCTTATAACTAGGTATATCTTCGATATCTACGTAGTTAAATTCCTAAGCAGTACTAACTATATTAGACAGATAGAGTACCTCTAAGGTAGTATTTATAGAGTTTTTACGATTAGTAAAAATAGAGATATACTAGCTAGTATAGGTTTCGTAGACTCTGATAAGTATAGTCTTTCTTCTATAATAGTCGACTTATATAAAGAAGAAAACAGAGCGTCTATTAAAGAAAGAAGTATAAAGAAAGGTTATATACTATATAAGTAGATAAGGTTAGAAGAGATAGTAAAGAGCTAGGATCTTATATAAGCGATAAGAGATAGATAGAGGAAAATAGTTTAGATAGAGGTCTCTTCTCTTCTCTCGACTCTTCTACTTAGATAGAAGGATATTCTTAAGAAGAGCTTATATAAGTAAAGAAAAACCGCTATTAATATAAGCTTAATAATAATCTACGAATTACTTATAAATACGATACTAGCTCTCTCTTTACCTTAATACCTAGAAACACGACCTTATAATATATAAGATAGAAAGGCTAGCTTACTTTATATAAACGAGGCTTAGAGACTAAGCTAATAGAAAGCTAGAGATTAGAAACGTATAAAGAGAATAGAAGCTTCGCTTTAGTTAGTAGAATAGAAATATCTAGAGTATACTACCTAGCTAGAGATATACTCTACGTAAATTCTACGAGGTATAGTTAGTCTTATAGAGAGTAGAGATATAGTAAGGTATTACGAAGAGAGGTTAAACTCTTAGAGCGAGGTATATAATAGCAGCGACAGCGATACTATCTATATAGCCTAAGAGAATAGAGGCGTATATTAGTCTATAAAGAGTATATAGAGAGCAGCTAGCTAGTTAGTAATCGTAGGCTTAAGAAGTAAACTATAAGAGAGACGTAGATAGAGAGAATTTGTTCTTCTCTCTTCTAAACTTAGAAAGCGAAATATAAGAGAAAAGCGTTATAGAGGCTCTTACGTAGGTAGAGTATACTTAACTCTACTATATATTTAGAAGAAACCTATAGTATAGGTACTAGTGAAAAATATATATCTTTTACTAACTAATCGAGGATATATTATAACTAGTAAGACCTCGAAGAGCGCTTATAGTAGAGGACCTAAACGTCTACTACTCTCTCTAGAATATATACGAAAGATATAACTAGAACGTAGACCTTACTCTTAAACTTACTACGTAGTAGGTACTTAAAAGAGACATGTCTTATAATAAGATTATATAGAGAAGAGAGAGATTCTAAGACTTTATAATTAACCTAGCTTTCTTAACTAAAAACGTAGCGATATAGCGTAGACTACTAGACCTACTAGGCTTAGACTATATAGCTTAACTCTTAGTAATAGTAGTAGAAGAGAGAGAGGCGCTTAGAACGCTTAGTTTTAGCTAGAGGTTAATAAACAAAGTACTAGTAAAGGTAAAGGCTCTACGTCTTAAGAAGCTAGTAATCTAGAATATACTAGAACTTAAGAGAGCTGTTAAAAGACTTATAGAAGAACTCTAGTAGATAGCCTAAGCTTTAACACTACTTTAGAAGCTAGATAAAGAGAGAGTATAGCTATAGTAGAATATAGAGGTTAAAGAAGCGTCGATTAGAGTAAGAGAGTATAAGAGAACGTAGAGAGAGCTTCGTACGAGGAGCTTAAGACGCTAGCTAGATAAAGCTTTTTAAGAACTCTAGATAGTTAGTAGAAGAGCGAAGATAAAGAGCTAGAGAGAGGCACTTATAGAGGCGTCGAAAGATAATAGAAAGCTATAGACGCTTAAGAAGTAGACACGTCTAAAGAGATATATAAAACCTAAAGCACTAGTACTACTAATACTTACCTCGCCTAGCGGAATCAGTAGCGAGAATTATAAGAACAAGGTTTATATTCTTATAAAGAAGTTCTTCCTAGAATTAATAGCTAACTACTCGAGTATTCCTAATAAGAAGCAGAGCTCTAAGAGCTTCTCTTAAAGATACTAAGTAAGCTAGTAAGTAACTAAGAAGTATATTAAGAGAACTATAAGATTAGTACCTTAGAAGGTACTAGAGTTTAATATACTAGTAAACGACTTTCTAAAAGCGTATAATTGTTAAAATGGTCACGCAAGAGGGCAGAAGGCAGAAGTCAAGGGTATAAATTATATATATATGTGTGTGTGTATGTGTATGTGTGTATGTGTGTGTGTGTATATGTGTGTGTGTGTGTGTGTGTGTGTGTGTGTGTGTGTGTGTCCTGGGTAGACGTCCCAGGACCTAGTTATATACACATGTGTATAAAGGACTCTTTGTATATACGCATTCGGAATACGTA
>LLEY01000331.1:0-23868 GCA_001414485.1 Calycina herbarum | reverse complement strand
GCTTGGTGAATTAATGAAGTATGGTTTAGATTTCGTGAGAATTGCTTCTTTCTCCTCATCACCAAAGTCTGTCATCTAGTAAAAATTGGGAATTTGATTACTATTTTTAGAAAAAGCCATAATAACGGAAAGAGGAAATTCTTTTCAGCTATTATGAAGCAATCCATTAAACGAACCTTATGAATGACAACAAATGATATTTGTGAAAGGTGTGACGGGTTGGATGATCGGAAGAATCGTAGAATCGAAGGAAATATATGCCCAGAAAAAGTACGGTAATCTTGAACGAGTCTCAAATTCTGTTATTTCAGCATTTACTGTTCTATTAGTTGTAATACTAGGCAACTAAAAGAAAAGGTGAATGTGGCTCTTTGTAAAAAGCTTCTCTGAAATATTAACCTAGGCATCACCTGGTATGCATTCATGGTCGGCCATGCTATTCGCAGTCCCCCACCTCCTATCCCCCTCTATCTTATCAGTAACATCACTTCACTTTCTCGAAACCCTATCAACACCCTCAGTAAATAAAATAAACCAAGACACCTAAAGTAAACTAGACAAAAATAAAAACAAGGCCCCGGAAAGTTTCTGGAGAACCCTCCTCACAGAATCTATTAAAAACCCCCATTTCATCATCTTTCTTTCATCTCAGGAACTTCGAACCTTCTCATTCACTAACCTTACACACACAAAAGAGACAAGTACCGAGTGAGCCAAACATCATAATTTGCGAGTAAGCCATCAATTACGGAGTAAGCCAAGCATTATTTGACGAGTAGATCACGAGTAAGCCAAGCAAAATTTGGGGGCCAAAAATAGAGTCACGTTAAGAGATACCATGTAAACTAAAACCAACTTTAAAGAAATAAAACAAATCGAAGAAAACGGGCTGGCTTCTCAAGCAAGAATTTGATATTCAAATAAATAAAGAACCTACTTACCCCTAGTCGTGTACATAACCCAGTCAAACAGGATCAAACCAAGAGCCCAATACACAAGATACCCAAAGACGAATTGATCGGGAGAACTAAGGAGTTTCTGCCAGGGAATAAGCGACTTTGCCCTCCTTCCGCTCAAATTTATATTTCGGTTCAATGATATAAAATCCCACCCCCCATGTTTTACCAAATTATCACTAAAAACGAAAGCTGCAGCAGAAATCGACGACAATTTCCCTTTCGACAATAAAACCCTGTTTTGCTTTGCACCCTAGGGTAGAGGATCCCAAAAGAAGGAAGGCAACGAATCAATATATTACGATTACGAGGTACCTTCTAAGGTTAGAATTACAGCAACGAAGGCTAGAAAATCACGATATAATACTGGTAGTTCAACAAGTGCTCTCCCCAATGCTGGGACGGTCATCTTCTAGTATCTTCCCTTGTTTGAGACTGAGGTCTTACAAACAGGGCACACCGAAGAAGTCTCGCCTTGCTAGGGTTTTAGAAAGAGAAGACTTCAAAGGGAGAAAGAGTTGATTGGATGGCCACGGAGATCATCAAGTGTCGCTATTTGTCGAACATCGATATGTATGGTGTATGAGATAGTTATGAAACCAGAATCCTTTTAGGTAGAGAAGAATCGGAAACTCGTACTCTCAATACTTAGACACAGTACGTGAGAGAAGTTCTGCTTATAGTAGGGAGCTCCTACCGAATTATATATAGCGTTTGAGTTTGAAAGTCTAGGCTCTCAAAAGTACAAGCGAGGTGTTGAGAAGATTACTTAACCTCAACCGCTCCTATTCCACTTTCCAAACAAACAAACGAGATCCGTGAAGGATCATATATGGCGGCTGCGTCATCTACATGCTAACAAGCACAGGCGGTATGGAAAGAAGAATACAAAATGGATTTGCCACAAGAAGAGATTGGAGCTTTCAGACGCCAACAAGAAACCAGAACTTGAAATCAATATTTGCAATGTAGGAGTTCTAGCGTCGACTTTAGAGTTCTTGTCGATCTTTGGGGGTAGTTTTTTTGAAGATAGAAAAACAAGAAAAGAAAAGGGGGAGGTAACAGTGAGGTGTTTGTGGTCATGAGTGGTTTGAGAATAACTACTCATAGTGAAGCATGAAAGGGGATAGTAAGGTAATGGTGGAAGCCAACGTAGCTTTGAAATGCTGCCACGGTGTCGATTGTTCGGTCGATTTTGCAAGTATGATGCAATTTATAGACACAAGGAAGGGGTTCTCGTAGGCGATGATGGAAAGATTGTGGTAAGTGAGCTCGCGGTGTACAGGCAGTAAAAAGCTCGTTGCTCTAATTTCCAGTCTACTTTCCCAAAATACTTTGAAACAACAACACCTGATTGTTCCAAAACACCTGGGTTGAGATTTAAAAGTGTTCTAAATATGTAGGCTAATTACATTTGATTATTCTAGCTATTTGCTGGAACTAAATAGGCAGGGTAGGCCAGGTACGAACCTGATATTTACTGCCACTTTTATTATTTATCGCGAGGTAAGGAGGGAGAAGAATAGGTCAAAATGGGACACAAAGGAAGAAAGAATGAGAAACAAGAACCCAGCTATAAAAACAAATATATTTCTATATAAATCTCTATAATCTTTCCCCAACCATTCTAGACACATCTAAATCTACCTCTAGATCATATCTCTTCATTACATAAAACCATCGCAACACCGTGGTATCAAAGGAGTTTCACAACGCTCCCCACCCCATCCCATCAACTCTCAGAGTGACTTAGACAACTTCCTTATAAACAGGCTGAACAGTCGTAGTCTCAACCTCTTCCGAGCTATCAGCCTTCCCCCCAACATTAATAACAATTCCCTTCTCGACCAATCCCATCTCAGCAGCGAAAGTAGAATGAGGGACCCAGCTTCGACTCTTTCGTGGGGAAACTTCTTCCAACATACGATCAACTTGTTCCAAGGAAAGTCCCTTAGTCTCAGGAACAAGGAAATAAGCAAAGAGAACGGAGACAATACAAAGGCTTCCCCACATGAAGAAGATATTCGTAGATAGATTGGCGTACTCCTTGTTCATTAGGTATGGAGTGATAACAGCGATGATGCAATTCCAGAACCAATTGGAGGAGGTACTGAGTGCAACACCACGAGATCGAATTGGCAATGGGAACACCTCTCCGATGACAACCCATGCGCAGGGCCCCCATGTGGTAGCAAACATAGTGATATTGAGGCAGATAAATGCAATCATGGCGGATGTAGCAGACTTATTTGTGTTCGATCCATCTGCTGCTGGTTTTCCTGCTGTCGCACCAATGATACCAACAATGTACTGCGAAACGACCATTCCGGTTCCACCGACGATCAAGAGGTTACGACGACCGAAGCGCTCTACCATCCAGAATGAAAGGGGAGTAGATAAGACGTTGACCAGGGTGGTAATTAAACTGATGAGGAAAGGGTTGCTGATGGTTCCGAGATCTTGGAAGAAGACAACTCCGTAGTAGAAGATAAAGTTGATGCCAGTGAGTTGTTGCATCATCTGAAGACCGATACCGAGGAGAGTACGACGGATGTTGCTGGCGGAGTGCGTGATACTTCCATCGAAGCAGTTTGTCCAAGAAGCCATGTATGAGGTTTGAGGAACGACGGAGAGTTCGTATTCGTGGTTGGCAATGATTTCAGCAAGCTCATCTTGAATGTAGGTGGAGTCCAAAGGTTGACCACGAACGTTGGCAAGAGCTTTGGCAGCTTCATCAAGCTTTCCCTTCTTGACGAAGAATCTTGGGGACTCTGGGAGGAAGAAAAGTCCGATTGCGAGGATGATAGCCCACAAGAATTGGACAGCAATGGGAATTCTGTATGACCCCGTGTCATCACGGTTTTGCGTAGCGTAAACGACGCAGTTGGCCATGAGAATACCAATGGTAATACAGAATTGATATCCGGAGACGAGAGCACCTCGAACCTTCTTAGGGGCAATTTCGCTCATGTATAGGATGACTGGAGAGAAAATAAGTTAGTTGGAGCTGTGAGAATAGTTCTTCTTGGGAAAGAGGCTTACTGATTGCGGAAATGAAACCGACACCGACACCAGCTATCAGACGACCAACAACCATTACACTTAAATTCGTTGCAGCAGTTTCAAGAATACAACCGACTGTGAAAGTAAGACATCCAGTGATGATTGTCCACCGACGACCGATCCTGTCTGCGACGTCTCCAGAGATAATTGCACCGAAGAAAGTACCGCAGGATAGAATACCAGTTAAAAGAGATTGTTCCCAGCCAGGAAGAGCATAAGCTTTGAGCTCATCCTTGGTGGCATCTGCAGCAGGGTACTAAGCAAGTCAGCCTTTTGCTCAGAAGTCCAAGTAGTAAGATATGAGAGCAATAAACTCAAAAGCGGCAGTATGTAACTCGTTGTACTAGGTATCGCCCTAAATACTTTGGGACAATCGAAATTCATTGTTCTAAGCCACTCGGGCTCAACTGATAATTTGAACCAGGTACTTAGAACGAGCTAGGTAGGCAGGTGCGACCCAAAGTATCTACTGCCGCTTTTGTTGTCTACGGCGAGACTGAACTACTTACAGGTATGCCGGTCAATTGTCTTTTGTAATAATTCATTCCCATAACTCCTCCCATCCTGCAACAAATTAGCATGTGTGTTTATCGTCGAGAGAAGAGTTGTGTACCATCCAGTGTCATATCCGAAAAAGATACCACCAAATGCAGCAAAAGCACACATGAGATATGCCTTTACGGTGACGGGTGCCTCGATACGGGAAGCATCATGAGTTCCACTGATTACAGCGCCTCCGGCCATGGTGAGTCGTTTCTGTTGTTGTCAATTGGATAGGCCGGTTCGAGATTGTCGTCTATCTGTCTCGCAGATAGGAATTGTGATACTCCGACTTCAGATAAATTGATAGAGAGAGGAGATCAAAAAAGAACTGTCTGTCCCTGTTCTAGGAGGGAGAACCCCAAGATTTATATGGGCTGCACGATTATCTCTTGGTAGCCTTGACCTTCGGTCCTTCTCGAGGAATATGGCAGCCAAGGGCCCGTGACTGGACACGGGGGGGCGAATTGACTCCCACCTGGGGACTCCAGCTCCGTTGCTCACGAGGCTAGGTTCCAGCCAGACGGTGGGAAGCGGGGATTACACGCGCTTGCCTGTTTACACTTGTGTCCTTTTGGCGAAGAGATGGGGACGGGATGTTCTGCCTGGGATACTTTACCTCGTCGTTGCGAATGACTGGTGTTGGACCAATGTTGATATTGAAGAAGTGGATACTTTTTCAAAGAGGGGGGAGGCCACTTACCAGGTCCAATCTAAATTTCGAGAAGCTTTGACAGACATGGAGCCAAGTTCCATGCTGCCATGCAGTGTCATAACAACAGGACCACAGGACAGCATGAGCGAGAAACACAACATCCCATCCACCGAGATCTCTCTCACGGCAGACCTGGAAGTGAGAGTGAGCCAAGATAGTTCCCAAATACGACATGAATGACAATGCTATCTCTAGCAAACATAACTTTCAAGTTGATATCGAAATTTCCCACTCAGTATTCAAGATGAATCCAACATTGTCCAACAAACAGTGCGGCGAAGTTTTTGTGTGAGGGTTCATGAAGCTGCAGTACCTCCCCTTGGAGGTGCGTGCATGTACCCGCTCTTGCCCGTTACTCCAGATCCCCGCATCCACATTCAGTCTAGCACATTACCCGAAATTTGAGTCGGGCCTTCTCACAACAGTCTAGAAAGCCTCGAGTCGGACAATTCATGTTGAGCAGAGCCAAAGCGAAGAGCAAGAAAGGAGCGAAAGACACATAAAAGCCCCGAGCTGGAATTAGAAAGGGGGGTGCTGTTGGAAGTGGGTGCTGCGGAAGCTCGTTCCTGGGACATTTCCTTGTTGGCCAGCAATGTCACAGTAACGTAGCAGAGCGGGTGGGAAGCATCTTTCAAAGAGCATTAATTCCACTCACCGAATCAACGTGGTCGCTGAACAGCATATTCCAGTCCCTTGGAGCCTGAAGTTCGCTGGATTAGATCCTTGAATGCAGCGTATCAGTGCCTTGTAGCACTTGCTCTATTAGGCCTTGACCCGCGAACCTCGTAGGGTTGAGATCCTTTTTGATAGACAAGTGATGTCGAGCTGGAGGGAAAGTTGATTGACAACACACCTAACGTCTTCTGCGACTTCTACGCCGCAAAAGATCCATCCGCGGAGGATAGAGCATGCTTCTTTCACAGATTTCGATGCCATTTCGTCAGCTCCACAGTTTGTCAAAATCCAACGTTGTTCGTTGTGTAGTGAACCATGGCGATTGGAGGAAAGACGCGTGCCGGGGTTTTATGGGGCGGTTAGAAAATCTGGGGGAGTCTCGATGCGGGCTCCTTCAAATTTCTGTGGTCTTGAATCCGGGCAAATTGAAAGAAATCAGTAGGTTCAATTCAACACCAGAAGCAAGATTTGAGGCATCCCAAAAGAGACTCTCCGAGAGACCTATAAAAATACCCGCGGGCAAAAGGATAAAATCTCAAATTGCTCTCAACAAGCGCGATAATCCGTATGCGCTCACGGGAAAATCCAGCCAGAAACTATGCACGCGAAACGTGAAGGAGAATTTTTCGTGAGATGTTAGGTGGGGATTAGCTGAAGGCCCGACTTGGGTAGCGATAGTAGCACAAGCACAACAGGCTGAAGCAAGACACGGCAGATCCACGCCTTCGATGAAGCCATCACCGATTAACCCCAAAGAAAAGAAAAAAACACAAACAAAACTAAATAGGGAACAGAATGGAGTACAAAGTACAATAGTCATGCTTCTCGAGCTGCTTCATGACCTTCAGGAACTGATTTTGGATAGCAGTTTGAAAGTGGCGCCGGCCTTGGTGTTGCACCTCAACGGCACAGTGAGGCAAAGAGGTCATGAGGAGTTGGATGTGATGAAAAAGAGGTTGGGAGTTGTGGAGAAGAAGTGGAGAAGAAATAAAAATACGAGGCGGGGAGACACTCGCACGTGCAAACAGAATCGGCTCAACCCGGATCTCCCATCCAAGAGGAATCTGGGGAAGTGGACCGTCGACACCATCGAAGCCGAGCGGCGAACAGGGTAGCCACGACCACTTCCGAATTTACTTGTATATTTTTTAACCTTAAAAAGACATCTGATATCTGGTCCGAGGTCGCATTATATTATAAAGCGGTAGTAAACAGCTCTTGTCGTTCCAAAGTTGGAGTACAAGTGGCCTTCGTTACCATGAGGGCAATTCAAGGTAATTAACCTAAATACTTGGAATATTTAAACTCCGTTGTTCCAAATCACCTAGATTAATATTCTAAATTATCCCAAGTATTTAGGTTGATTATTTTGAATTGCTCTAGAGAGTTGGAATAACGAGAGAAGTAGAGTGGTAATTGTTTGAAAAAAAATAGAAGCCCTCCGTAGGTAGTCTTCAAATCGTTGCTCCGATAACCAGATTGATCAACTGAGAGTATCGATATCCACACCCTCTTCATCTCTAACTTTTCTCAAGCAAGTAAGCCACGCAATAGACCAAAAAAAGTATGCTAACCCCAACAAACGAGACACCCTTTTAAAACACTTATACCTTAACACAACGTAGTCGTAAAAATATACAAAAAATACAGAGAGAAGCAGAAATAACTCTTTAGAAGGTTGAAAACCCTTTCTGTTATGAGAAGTCCGGGGGTAGATTCGTGACATTCATTTGAGATACAGCTACTGAGCATGTGAAATTCCTATCCTCGCTACTGGCTCCTGGAGTGACATCTCAAGGTATTGGGAAAGATTGATGTGATCTTAGGAAGAATCGGATAACAGATAAATCAAACCCCCAAAGCAATTCCAGCCCAGCATACCGTTATCCCAGCATACCAACGAAGAAGCCCACAGAGTGGAAACTGGAAAAAAAAGCCCATTTGGTTATTTGCTATCTCATAACAAAAGCCCTCATACCAGGAAAAGCTACTGGACCCTGGTGTTACTGGTACTTGTCATTGACCATTTCTTTCTCCGTAATTCAGTAAAGTGTTTAATGAACAGGGTATTTTTAATATCAATTCATTCAGGATCTTATGCTAACAGGTCCAGACCCACCACCACTAAAAGCAAAAGAGAGCAACAAGTAGAAAAAAAAACACTATTTCCCTTAACCCAACCAAGCATGATAGTCGTTAAATGCCTCAGCCTTTTCGCGCCAAAGAAAGCAGTCCCTTCATACGAGTACAATTTATCAAAAGCCCCATTACCTGCTTGCTTCCCCAAATTATCTTCCTTCTGCCCCTTCATCATTGTCGAAAAATATACCATCGTCCAAATCACAACTCCTCCTTGATCTTATCACCAGCCTTCTGGGCCGCCTCACCAGCTCGGTTGGTTGCAGCGGTGACTCCTTCCTTAACAGCATCTGCTGCTCTCTCGCCTTGATAACCAGCCTCCTTGCGACCGGCAGAGGCACCAATGCTAAGTTGGTTCAAGACCCATTGGACACCGTTGCTGAGCTTGGCATATAGGGTTCCTTGAGGTGTGGTTGTGCCGTATTGGAAGTAGTTTCGGGAGTTTCGTGCGTAAGCGACAAGTTGATTCTTGGTTGATCCTTGAGGAACCTTGAATCCATATGAGTCGAGGTAGTTCTTGAGTTCTGTGGCCTGAAGTTAGTAAGGTATATCTTAGGGCGTGGAAAAAGGACTTACCAGACTCGGACCAGGTGTCAAATACGGAGTCTTTGGCAGCATCAGTTTGCTTTGCCAAGTACGAAGTGACGGATGCATAAGAGTCGCCACTGGATTTTGAAGCAGTGTTATATGAATCTTGAGCTGCTGAAAGGAGTTGTTCACGTGTGGCTCCAGCTTTGTTGGCAGCCTTCTTTGCAGCTGCATCACCAGATGATGAGAGGTAGTCCTTAAGGTTCTCGAGTGTCCAGGTATCAAAAGTCCATGCAGACCATCCGGTTGCAGCCTTGTGCTTGTTGAGACGAACAGCTGCAAGGATCTCATCCTTCTTTCCTGATTGTGGAACTGGGACACCTCGAGCATCCAAGTATGCCTTCAATCTCGACTCGCTCCATGTAGAAGTAGCAGTGTTGAAAGCATCATCTGCCTTCAATTCGGCGCTGTCGGAAGCACGTGCATATTCGTTGGAAGCCTTTGAAGTGGCAGCTCCGAATGCAGAGCTAGCAGAGTCGGAAACGTTGTCACCAAAGAGTTGAGCTCTGTGCTTTCTGGCAATTGCGAGGAGTTCGTTACGCTTGCTTCCTTGTGGGACCTTGATCCCGTTCTTATCGGCCCATTCCTTGATTTCTGTTCAAAATGTTAGCAACGCTGGGCGGAAAATGGAGTGATCTGCTTACGAGAATCGGACCAAGCTTCAAGCAGCTTCTCACTGAGTGTCTCCTGTGCGGAAGTTGCGGATTTTGAAGCAGAGGCGGATGTGTCTGCCATCTTCAAACTAGCAACACGGGCATTGCGGCGAACACTAGCGATCAACTTGTCACGGGTGCTTGGTTGAGGTGCTGGAATGCCGTGAGAATCAAGGAACTCCTTCAAGTCTACGAAAAATTAGCAGCAAGTACGGGAATACATGGGTTATTGACGTACCAGATTCAGTCCAGGTCTCGTAGAGCCAGTTGCCAGGGTAAGCTGCGGTCTCGCCGGCCTTGGTGGCAATGCTCTCGTAGTTGGATCGTATAGTCTGGAGAAGGGTATCACGCTTTCGTGGTTGAGGAACGGGGATGTTGTGCTTGTCGGCAAATGCCTTCAATTGCGAATCTAAAAAATATTATGTCAGTGGCCGTGCGATTCTCTCGACGGATATTCAAATTTACCTGTCCAGCTGTAAAGAAATTAGCATCATTCTTGAGAAAGAACAAAAAGAGCGGGGATTCATACCTATCAAATACCCAGTCCTTGACACTACTCCAAGCTTCTTCTGCCTTGTCCTAAAATCCAAACGTTAACGAAAAAATCCGCCATAGGAGGATGTTCAAACATACCTCGGCCTCGTACCAAGAACTCTTGACTTGTGAAATCAGACCATCCTTGTTGCTGTTTGCAGCATCTTTGGTTTCCACGCCCTTTTGCTTCAGGTAACTGGTCAATTGAGGGGTCTCCCAGTCATTGTATGGTGTTGCGATCTTGGATTGCCAGTTCTCCTTGACAATGTTCTCTAGATCCTTTCGGTCTGCGGGTGTTGGGTATGGGACGTTGTTGTCGGACAGCCATCTCTCGAGCTCTGTTTCGTGCCATTTGTTGTAGACTGAGGAGATATGTTAGCAATAATCCAAATATTCTGTTTGGTACGAGTATGCTGTTTGTTTGCCAGCTGAAAAGAGAGGAGCGATGACGTTGATGAAATTGTAGAAGATGCTTGGCATGCTACCAAATAATCCCCAAGAAGGGAGAGAACAGCTCGTGAGCTTCAAAAAGAAGACAGAAGCTGTAGTAAGAGTAGAGGAAGGATCGTGAAGTTTAACATACCAGCTTTGCTGAACC
Source organism: Calycina herbarum (assembly GCA_001414485.1). Classification (NCBI taxonomy): domain Eukaryota; kingdom Fungi; phylum Ascomycota; class Leotiomycetes; order Helotiales; family Pezizellaceae; genus Calycina; species Calycina herbarum. The sequence continues at coordinate 13,407 of LLEY01000331.1, read as the reverse complement.
AACTGCTCGCAATGGTGGTTTCGGCGGCCAGGCCCAGAACCAGGAGCTGGGAAAAGAGCTTCATATTGGAAATTATCCGAAGGTATCTTCAGGTACTAACTATGGTGTACTAGGTTGAGATGTGTCGTTTCTGGTGTTGAGTGTTGGAGGATCAACAGAATGGGAAAAAATTGAAGTAAAGGGAGGAGCAGAGTAGGAAGCAGGTGGTGATACAAGTCAACAAAGGTGTGACGTGACGTCAAAGCCAGTATGCAGTGCAGTCTCGCCGCCGGAGGGAAACTTATTTTCTCAAAGGTGCGAGCGGATTGGACGAGAGGGCTTCACTGGAGCTGAAGATGGGTATTGCCTTTCCCATACGTGCTAACGGAGAGCTGTGTTGCAAGGCAAACAAGGAACATCTCGATGTGGCTAGTGGTGGCTGGAGCGAACGTCATTCTGGTCCGTGCGAGCGACTTTTTGCGGGGGATCCAGCATATCCTTGGCAAAGACAAGGATGGAGCTTCCTCTCCGGCCTGGGCCCTCCCTTCCACAAGCTTTGGGAAATTTCTATGAAGTAGCTTACTTTAAATAATAGCTTCAACTTCTTTTACATTCAATTGATGGCTAGTTATGAATTCTGTGCGAGAACTTGAAATCTTACATCGATGTGGTGGACTTTGATAGAAAACAAGTGCTTCACTTGCTTCCTAGGTTTTTATTCCAAGGCTCTCTTTTTTAACAGAGACGAGAAGATATTTTCAGGAACTGAAACCCTACTAGTATGCGGAGAGAAACAGTCTGTTAGCAAAACGAGATCGAAAGTGGCATCGAAAACTGTCGATTCGTCAAAGTAGTTGTTGTGGCTGAAATATAATGATGTAATTGACATCTGCACCCATGTGATATTCACTCCCACCTGCAGAGCTCCTAGCTGCAAGCTGATGTAGAAGGGTCCTTCAAGCACTCCAAAATTCAACCCCTCTCCTACAATCAATTCATTCCAAAATTAAAAGTACCAATTCCACAACAACCAATAACTCCAACAAAATGCCCATCTTCCGCCCAACAACAGCCCTCAGGGCTTTCACAAGAAGTACCACTCCCTTGACCCTCCGTCAAAACATCACCATCCGCACCCTAACAACCACCTCTCCTCACAACGCAATGGCCGGCTATGGAGACATGGAAGGAAATCCCATGGCCCAAGACCCCCAAAACCAAGGACCATCCAGCGCAGTAAAAGAAAAAGGAGAACACCCCGGCCCAGCCCCTCCTGCAGAAGGCAAAGGAACCGGCGCCGGTCCAACAAAAGGTGGTTCCTCATCATCCAAGTCTCCATCCAAGTCTCCAAAAACTTCCACAACTACCGACTCAACCTCCAAATCCCATTACTCCACAAAAGCACCCTCAGATGCATCCGCACAATCCGGAGGCTCGCGATCCAAGGAGGCGAAGGAGACGGGCTCAAGCCCTACAGGTGGGAAGATAAAAGAAGAGGGAGAGAAGGATACACAGACGAGGAAAGAGGAGGAGAGTAGTAAGGATACTCAGAAGAAGGGGAAGGGGTCTCCTAGGATCATGGATGAGGCGAAGCCGGGTGTTGATACGGAGGAGAAGAGGGAGGAGGTTAAGCAACATAATAAGGAGTTCAAGGAGGGGCATGATCATGTTCCTTCCGAGCAGGGAGATAAGGTTGAGAAGAAGTTTTGGGAGGGTAAGTGATTTCTTGATGTTTTTGTGTGTTGATTGCTAATTGAGTATAGGTCAGGGAGGTGCTGATCGTCAACCATAAGATGGGTGGTAGGTTTGCAATTGAAGGATTGGGGAGGAGGTTATTGTAAATTTGTAAATATTGTAGAAATAACTTTCTAAATTTTAACAATCAATGAAGAATGATTTATCCACCAATTTGTTCCTTCAACATGAGAGAAGCACGGAGAGACCCAACTACAGCTACACAACTAATTGGAGATATCGCATACGAAATAGCGAGAAATTTAGCAATTGACATCTTCTCATCTTCATTTGTCCCACTGAGCTCGGCCAAAGAGGTAAGTTTCGTTGCTGGAGGGCCTATCGGCAACAACATCAAAACAAACCACAAAATTGGATCGTCACCAAGCCAATTGGTCTGGGAGGCAACTGCATAGATGACAACTATGCTCACACTAAGCCAACATTAGCTTGAACTTTCCCTAGAAAGTTTGGAAACTTACACCGGCCACATCACAAACCGAATAAACAAAACAGAAAGCATAGGAGTTATCCTCACTCTGCTACTATCTTCTCCTCGCTTCATCTTATGCAAACCGCTACTGAGTTTCGCTCCCACCGTCACCAGTGACAAAGCAGCGAACAAATCCCCAATACTTTCTAATGAAGAAGTCAACCATGACTTGAAGATTCCTCCATTATTGGGATTGTTGAAGAACGCCCTGTGAAATGGTGGAACGAGACCAAGAACAATTCCAATGATTGCACCAACCAGTGGTGCATTGAGAAAGCTAGTCGTAAAAGCGAGAGCATTCTGCAGCCATTCCGGGAGAGTCTCCCAGAGATTCTTCGAGATATTAGATACTTTGCTTGCCATCTCACTGCTGTGCTCGACAACAGGACGCGGAAGCAATGTAGTCCTCTCCGTATCAAGCTCCTCCTGTTCCTCCTGCGTCCTCCCTTCGGAATTCACAGGATTCGCATACTCCTCATCACTTTCCTGTTGGTTCCCTTGTTTATCTTCTCCCTCATCTGTATCCGGTGTCTCCTCATCATCCAACAACTTCGGTCCAATTGAAAACGTCAAACAATTCGTAACGATAGAAGCAAAAAGAAAATAACTCGACGCTCTATCCAGAGCAGAAAACTTATTATCCCCTCCCCCCATCGTCAAGTCACTCAATATCCCCGATGTTTTCAACGACTTCAAGAGGAGGAGAGGGAGGGATGTCGTGTTATTGAACGAGATCGCGGGAATGACCCAAGTGGGGAATTTGAATGCTCGATTTAGGAACCAGCCGAGGGCTAGGGAGGAGAGTGTATAAAGGAGTGCCCAGACTATGTGCGAATTAGTCGGAACTATGATCCTGAGAGAGGTGGGATTTACTCAGCACAGGAAGATATCTCTTGAACGTCTCGATTTGCAATTCCGCACCGACATTGGTGATTAATAAAGCCGGTAATAAAAGCCGCACACACATCTTCGTGATATCCCTCGAGGTCTTGTCTTTCAAGACATTGAATCGCGAAGCAATCATGCCATAACTCATAGTCAACAAGACAGACAGAGACGCCTGTAAGGCGCCTGTGAAGCTGGGCCAGAGACTCGACATCTTGTCTTTGGATTGTCTCGACGTGTGGGTGTACGTAAATCAAAACTGTTTGGAAATACTTGAAAATAATGCAAGCAGGAGGAACTCGAAATGCCCTCACCGAGACACTCGTCTAGAGGGGATGTTTTTCTACACCGCGACTTCGCATGTTAGAGGTAAATCGAGTCGCGCGTCATCGCGAAAGAAACAGGTTGGAGGTTGAGGGATGCCAAGGGGTGGCTTGTCCAGGGGGGTCATTTAGTGGCTTGCGATGGATAATAAAAGCGGCAGTCATGAATTTAATTGGATTATTCAACACTGGGAGTCGGCGAATTATAATTTACGTACAATCATCTAAAAGCGTAATTAAATATAATCATCTATACTTTATTATTTTACATAAAATAAGGCTATTTTAGAGTATAATTTATACAAATGATTAGCAAATGAATACTAATAACAAAGGTAATTGTAACTTACAGAGGACTAGCCAACCCCTCTCGTGCTATAATTCTTCAAACAATACCAGTGCGCCCATACAAGCCTTACTTGTCCCACTTGTAAATCTAAATACGAAATCTAAATCAAACAGCATACATTACTAAGCATAAGACAGCTTCAGCAATTCTAAACTGAGGAAAAACTTACAGGACTCGAGAACAGCATATCTCACCTAACCCATAATCTCCAACCACAGCTCCCGTATTCATTGCAACCCCCAAGAAAAAGTCGGCATAGAAACAGGAGGTCCACCCACACGCGCATCGCATATGTTCGTACCATCAGCAACTAAACCTTCACCAAGTTGTACCATTCGCTCCAGACGGCCGATCGGGGTAGACATATCAACTCTCAAAGGCAATCGCTTCTTGGACAGAGTCTTGATGGCTATATTAATATATTAGCACATATTTCCCAAGCATTCGAATCCGTGCAGGGGTGATATCCAAGCCTCACTATCCATCTCTTCATTGAGAGGAAGAGCTGGGGAATCATATCCAGTAATCCGGAAGTGAATGAGAAGAATAACTTACTAATGATAAAGCTATTACCCTTCTCAATCACTCTCAAATTCACCCTACAATATATTAAAACTCTTGATAGAGCATCGCAATCATCGAGGGTCTGACCAGCAAAGATCAATCTCTGCGAGTCTGGTGGAATACCCTCCTTATCCTGGATCTTTGACTTGACGCTGGCGACTGTGTCGAAGATGTCGAGGAGTAGAATGAAGCTTGTTGTGTTAGTCTGGTGGAATCCCCTCCTTGTTCTTGATCTTGGACTCGACGCTGGCGACTATGTCGAAGATGTCGAGTGCGAAAGTGAAACTGTTGGTGAAGACGTGACATGGGCAATGTGGAGTTTGTAGTATGATGTCACATCGATAGTGAGGAAGGCGCGATGCTGGTCCTGATATGGCGGTGTAGTCCTAGATCGATGATCAGGAAGTCGCGATCCATATCTTAATTAAATAGCATCGCGAAATGAATGAGTAGATAGTACAAAAACGTTACCTACCACTAAGAAGTATTGAATCAGTCAACAAACAGAATTCCTGGAAATAATCTCTTTACTATTACTAGTCAGCAACCTCTCTTCTTCTCCCAACACACCTTCAAACCACGCTCGTACTTTATCCCCAAAAAGAATTTAGCTCCTTTGCCCCCCGCTAAATCAATCACCCCGTTTGTTATAACTCTTGTAAAACCTGCAGCTGAGACAACTTTTTGTAAAATTCCAACCTCTATCAGCTATTGCACAGCGGAAAGTTGCAGATGCTATTGAAAGGGCCCCTAAAATCATAAGCCAGACACCTTTTAATTAAAGGCATCGACTAGACTCAACTCAAATCTTCTATCCCTTCCAAGTTTGAGACGCTCAGTTCAAAACATGCGCATGCTTATGAGCCAGAATTAGTACTTTAGGCGAACTCGGGAATATGCACGTATTGTTTTGATTGATGCCCCCGATTAAGCCTTAAAAGTTACCCCTTTATACCCACTTCTCAGTGCACGTTTTGAAGTGAGCGTCTCAAACTTGGAAGGGATAGGTATCTAATCAATGAGCTCGAAGGAAACCCAAAAAATAAATGCCAAGTTCCAAATCATCCATCTCGATGAAACACTTACCTCAGAATGTCCTGTCAAATATCCAGGTCTTATCATCTGTCTCAAAGATAAATTGGTTTATCATCATGTTTCGTGTGAGATTCCGGGATTGCTGTATCCTTCGCCTATTTCAAAGACAGCTCGTAGCTTTCCAGGGGTTTGGGGACGATGCCGTGGAAGAGGCAAGAAAGCCTTTCTACTCAAGTCTGGAGTGGTTGATGATAAATGAAACTTATGTCCCAGTACCAAGAGTACAAAGATCCCTGATCCTAACTTGTACCTTTGTCTCTTCGTATCTTGGAAGCTGTTGAAAAGGTGGCTTGGGAGTAAAGATTTTGAAAGAAAAGAACTCGAAAGACACAATCGCAAAACTAGGACACACACTAAAGTGACAATCATGGTTTTTTCTGTTGGCGGCTGGCCTAGAGAGTTTCTGATGTCACGACGCAAGTTTCTTTTACACTCACCACCAAGACTTAAAAATCAACAACGATCACCAGGAGAGAAATCATAGAGCACCCACCTAGACCAAGGAGAATTGTCTTCTTCTGCTATCATTAACATTCGCGACTATCTCATAAATTTCCAACTAAGAATCCACGAGGGAAACAAACCGAAGCGAAGGAAATACCAATACCCATCTAACGAAGTAGATTCTCCCTCTCATATCCTATACAGCGCAAACCTCCTAGAGAAAAAAAAGAAGAGAAAAAACGTAAACAAAAGATATTTGCTTCCTCCAACAGCAAGAATAACTAGCAGCGAGAAAACAGCATTGCATTACAAGATATACATTAAGAGCAAAAGAGTTTCTACGTGGAAACTATACACCATACTACCACATACCCCACCACACCCCTTCTCGTCCACCCCGAATGAAGCCCGAGTATCAACGCCTGGATAATCCAATCTAGAAGAAATACACGAAGACAACACAACACAACACAACACAACCACCTTATCACAAGATCCAATACCCAATACCCAGAACCCAAACCTAATACCCCAACCCAAACCCAGAAACCCAACAAACCTCTACCTACCACGGCATTAAACCCACCAACCAACCACCAACCACCTAGAAAATCCCAGAAAATCCCCAAAAACGAAACCCGACGAAAGAATCTCCCGAGCCTGAACGAACAAGGGGTTCAAAAAACGCGCCATTCCATTTTCCTAGCAAGAGAGAGAGAGGATGATAGATCCGGAAACTCGTTTAGTTTGTGTCAAGAAGGTGAGACACGCATTCTTCGGTATCGGTTAAGCTTTTCGGATAGATATGGGGATGTGATAGGGATTGGATGGGATGGGATGGGAAAGGTGAGATTTTGGGTGGAGATTTTGGAGGGGGAGAGATAAGATGGGGTTACAAGCTGTCATTCGTATCACCCCCACATAGATTTTTATTTTTAATTTTAATATTTTTTTGGCTTGTCGGGTTTCGTTTGATAGGTGACGGACGACCTTGCACCTTACTTTAATATCGGGAGTTTTTTTTTGGAGGTTGGGAATTGATAGAGGTCTGGTACTTGTACTTGTACTTGGGATGGAGTTTCATTTGCTTCTTTGGTTGGAACTGGTATTTATGTAATTTGTATGTGTGAGAGGGGGGGGGGGAGTTGTGATGTATTTAGTTGATGCAAAATATGTAGATGACAAGCCTAGCTAAGCTAAACTATCACGACGAGTAAAGGAGCGAGGAAAATAAGTAACGCAAAGTAAAGGGAAGAAGAAGAATAAACTCTCAAGTATGTTTCCAGCGGAAAAAAGGTTTCCCCGAAAAGTATTTCTAAACCCAAAAGGAAACACAAAGGATACTCCTTCCTCATGACCCACCATTCCGGTTCATGAGTCCGACACCCTAGACGATGCATGTCAGCCCAAAAATTAAAAATCTGACTTTCTTTTGGGGAAAAACGTGGCAGTGACGATAGGACTTTCTTTCCCTTTGGAATTCGCAAATTGCGGTTGTCGCCCGGTGACCTTGTTAAATAAGCTTGGTCTCTGTTAAGCCGAGGGGTACTCGGTAAGCAACCGAGTATATTTGTCCAAAGGTCTAGGCTTGGAATCTGGGGTACAGTACTACAGTCCAAGTTGATACATCCTTGACGTTGACCCTTGCTCCAATCCCATGAGAGGGGCAAGCAAAGACCCTGCATCTGGTGTCAACTCTCCTAATCTCCCGGATTGAGAGGCAGATAAAGTTGTATCTCGACTTTTTGATATCTGGATTTGGAAACACGACTTCTTTTGCAGCCGCTATCACTTTGTACCCCAGTGTGGTTGTGCATGGTAATACTTCCAGCGTCCCGTCCCGCTTGTTTTCGTCCGAATGGCGGGTTGTGGGAGTACTTGTGTACGGGTATACGAGAAACCTCACTTTGGATAATATCCCGAAAGAAAGGAATGGCTCGAAAGTGTTTTATGAAGATTTCTATTTTTGTTCTGATCATCTAGATGTAGAGAACAGGTTCTAATTTCTTAGATTACTAGGGATTGCCTGTCCAAAGCGCTTTCTCTTCTATAATTCCCCCAACTTTTCCAGAATAATGAAGGCAGCATAAATCTAATTGTTCGAGCCTGGTAGGATAATCGAAGTCGATTATCTGAGTCTTGTTCGGACAATGGAAGGAGCAGCGTAAAGGCACTCTGTTTTTGACGAGCTATGAATATTCTCCTGTCTTTGTTACTCGAGAACGAATAGCTGTCCTGCTCCATACATCAACGTCAACTGACAAGGTGCACCCGAGACATGCGTCTACGCTAGTAGAGTTGACCAGCCATAAGATAATAAGTGCTCTAGAATCTAGGTGTTGTGATACTGATTTTTATTCTATGTTCTTTACGCCAAATTGCGTGGTGGACGCCAAGCTGACATCCTTTGCTAGGCGCTGACAATGGCCCAAGAGTGGTGGTGGCAAAGATTAAATCAACAAGACAACTGAAAGAAGATGCAAAGACAACATGAACTCGAAAATAGTAACAGCAAAAAAGAATGAAAGGATGGCAAAATGCGACAAATGTCGTACTGCCCTCGGTGTGCCCGACAACGTGCCATTTGTACGTAGGTAGGGAGGCGAAACGGAGAAGACCATTCCACTGGGAATACTGTATCCCAGGAATCCCATCTTCTAACTTGGCAGAAACAAAAAGTAAATTCCAGCAATGAATCTCCAGATGTTGGCCATGTGATGGACATGATTTCCCCGCAATGTGAATTGTGGAGAGATGGAGCTTGCAATGGAAAGACATTGGAGCTCACCGACCAGCCTCTCAGTCGACGCCGCCAACATTCGAGGACCAGCCGCGTAGACGTCTCCTGACACCCCCTTGGCGCTTGTTTTTCTTTTGAAGACCACCATTCCCATCCCATCCCATACCATACATACACCTGTACGAGAGCTGTTGGCCATGCGAACGCGGTGGCGGAGTGAGAGTCACCTCATCCAAGATGACAATTTCGAGAGCATGACCGAAGATAAGCATCAATAACCGGGCCATGTTCTCTCTTCTCTCAAAGGAGAGACATCAGGCGAGCACGCCGAAAGCAACCCTGAGACCCTGAGACCCTGAGACCTGAGGGCAAATGGTGATTTTCCGTCCCTTCCCCGCCCTCAGGGTTCTCCAGCTGTTTCCCTCCAATCCCAGGCTACTCCAGCCTATGGAGGCGCTGAATAAGAGAGGTCAGTGGGGGGGGAAGATAACCCCGCCGCAGCCGCACGGAGCAAGTCTTAGTGAACCTAGTGAACGCAAGCTCACTTTGACTTTCCTTGTCTTCATAGTGGCCGATTATTGGTTGATACTCGCGCAATATGCATGGCTACCCTCTCTCCTACTTCCCTCCTACCCTGGCTTACTCTTACTCGTCCTTCACCGCATGCTGGGCTTGCAGAGGCTGGTGGCTGGTCTTGGAAGCTCACAATCTTGCTCAACTTTGCTTGTGAATCCGCGCTGTCAGGTCAGTTGTAATTATCGCCGAATACCCTACCTTACTCTTGCCTCCCTCTCCTCTCTTCCTCCATGATTCAGATCATGTTGTCATCCTTTATATAATAACATTCACCTCTGTCGACACCTCAACCTCGGCCCTTTGACATCGCGAGACCTCTTTGCTGAAGCTCTACAACAAACCCCAACCTTCCCGCTAGGCGGTCCTCCTCTCTCCCTCAGCACAATTTTCTTGCGGCAAAACCCTCAATCATGTCTTCCTCTGTCGCCAGCAAGACGGCCTCTGCTGCCGTGGCCAAAGCTACTGCCCCTCACCAAGGAGGCGTGCTGGACGGTGTGAACCCGGCTCATTATGATACCAAGAATCCCCTCATCTTGTTCATTATCCAGGTACGTGGGCGCCATTGTCTTTGGAGTCGTACACCCGAATACCGGCAGAATGGTTCTATACTGCAACACCCGCGCTGGGCACCACTTCTCCGTGGAACTGTCACTTTGTGCCTGCAGCGTCGATATGCAACAGGCCAATTTGATGTTGTTGATCGATCACGGGCGGCTCTGCTATGCGCCAACCTTGAGCTCAACCAAAAATGGGAGAAATACAAACAATGAAATATATGCTAACAACATGCTTGACAGGCCGGAATCATCATTATCTTCTGTCGAATCCTCCATTACCCCCTCTCCAAGATGCGCCAGCCTCGAGTCATCGCAGAAGTCATCGGAGGAATCATACTGGGTCCTTCGGTGTTGATGCGAATTCCCGGCTTCGAAGCCGCCATATTTCCCCCAGCAGCCATGCCAAATTTAAATTTGGTCGCAAATCTCGGTCTTATTCTCTTCCTCTTCCTAGTCGGACTAGAAGTCAATATGCGCATGTTTCTGTCAAATTGGCGTGTGGCACTGAGTGTTGGACTGGCGGGAATGGCCTTGCCCTTTGGCTTGGGAGCTGGGATTTCGTACGGTCTGTACCACCAATTCAGAAACGACCCAAATACCGTCACCATTAGTTTTGGTGTCTATATGTTGTTTATTGGAACTGCCTTGTCCATTACGGCTTTCCCAGTGCTTTGCCGAATTCTTACAGAATTGAAGCTTCTCGGAACACCCGTCGGTGTCACAGTTTTGGCTGCTGGTGTGGGTAATGATGTGGTGGGATGGATTCTGTTGGCACTCTGCGTGGCCTTGGTGAACAACGGTTCCGGAATCACGGCACTCTATGTTTTGCTTTGCTGTATTGGTTGGATTCTCTTTTTAGTCTACGCTGTTCGTCCAATTTTTATTCGGGTTCTCAGACGCTCTGGAAGTCTCCAGAATGGTCCAACCCAGTCTATGGTGGCCTTGACCCTTCTGTTGGTACTTCTTTCCTCTTGGTTTACCGGAATCATTGGTGTTCATGCCATTTTTGGAGGTATGTATCCCTTCCCCGCCCCAAAAACACATCGACTAATGCTTTTTAGCTTTCCTCATGGGATTGATTTGTCCCCATGACGGTGGTTTCGCAATCAAACTTACCGAGAAACTCGAAGATTTGGTTACTGTCCTCCTCCTCCCTCTTTACTTTGCTCTTTCTGGATTGAGCACCAACATTGGATTGTTGAACGATGGCATCACATGGGCATACGTTATTGGAGTTTGTGCTATTGCATTCGCTGGCAAAATTATTGGTGGCACTTTAGCCGCTCGAGCCTGCAAACTCGTTTGGCGAGAGAGTTTGACCATTGGTGTGTTGATGAGTTGTAAGGGTCTTGTCGAATTGATTGTTTTGGCAAGCTCACTTTTAACCATTTTATCTCGTTTCATGCTAATTATTATTAGAATATTGGTCTCCAAGCCAAGATCCTTTCGACCAGAACTTTCACCATCTTCGTTGTTATGGCACTCATCACTACTGTTTCTACCACGCCTCTGACTCACTCACTTTACCCTCCATGGTATCAAAAGAAGCTCGAAGCTTGGAAGAGAGGAGAAATTGACTGGGATGGTAATCAACTCCTTACGGATGGCGACGTGAGCACAGAAAACTCTCTGGAAAAGATCCGCAGCACCCAAGTTCGCAAGGTTTTGGTGTACCTTCGACTCGATAGTTTGCCTAGTTTGTTTACTTTCATCTCGCTGCTTGGTGGTGACAAGGGTTCAACTGCAACCAAGGTCCACAGAAACAAGCTCGCACTCGCCTCTGTTCCGGAAGGAACCGAAAACGAATCAAGTTCATCCGCAGCGCCAAAACGGCCTCTCGAGGTTCACGGTGTCAGAGTCGTCGAGTTGACTGAGCGTACCTCTTCTGTCATGAAAGTCTCGGAGCAAGATGAATATGCTTATCGAGACCCAGTCGTCAACGCTTTCAGAACTTTTGCGCAGCTCAACAATGTCTCTGTCTCTGGAGAAGTGGCGATTGTTCCCGAAGACTCGTTTGCGGAAACCTTGTCTACTCAAGCAACAGATCATGCTTCGGACTTGGTCTTGATTCCATGGAGCCAGACCGGTCACGTATCTGAGATCGACAGCAACAAGGACAATGTCTCCAGTGGTTTACAAGATCATTTCATCCGCAAAACACTGGAAACCGCAACAACAAATACCGCCGTCTTTTACAACCGTGGTTTTGGTGGCCCATCGATGAATGAGCCCAGAACACTCACTCGATCCGGAAGTGGACTCAGCTTGAGAAGTCATCGCGATCGCACAACCGCACCTATCGCCGATCGAAGTCATCACGTATACTTCCCATTCTTTGGTGGTGCTGATGACAGAGTCGCCCTTCGTTTTGTTTTACAACTTGCAGCTAACAGCAATATCACTGCCACAATCATCCACTTTATCTTACCCCTTCATTCTACCAAGACTCCTGAAGTCACAACTACCGGCGTTCCTAGCGCCTCGTCTCAGGGTGGCTCAAGTGGCTCCAAACTCGACATCACAGAGAGAATGGACACTGAAGCTCTTCATACCACCGCTGCACAGGATACCACTCTCCTGCATACCCTCCGGGATTCCCTCCCTGCGGGTCTGGCTAATCGTGTGGTCTTTGTCGAGGTCTCGAGTACGACTCCGATTGCGGATTGTATTGAGCATGCTAAGCAGGAGATTGGGCAGACGCCGAAGAATGCGGGGGACCTGATTGTTGTTGGGCGGGGACGACATGTTCGGTTGAGTGATATTGAGAATCATGGGGTTGCGGGGTCGGATATGCGGAGAACGCTGGGGGTTCTTGCGGAGAGTATTATTAGTAGTGGGGTTAATGGGAGTGTGCTGGTTATGAAGGCTGGGGGCCAGGAGGCTTAGGATACCTTTTCTCCTACTTTGGCGTTTTGATTGATAATTTTCTGGGGGTTTAGTATTTGGGAGGAGTATTTTTGGTGAATGTTGAAAGAGTGGATCGGGACTAGATGTGGGGATGTATACAGGGAGGCGTTGATTTTTCTTTGGGGGTACCTTTGAGGTTGGTTACCTAGGTAGCTTTGTTTTTGTGGAGATTGTTTTCCTGCCTTGTGGATATGTGGAAGCATATTGCCTGTGACTTGGGGGTCTTACGTATTCGATGACTTTTTTGAAGTGGACAGACAGTATTAATCTTTGCTGTTTCCCGCTGAGTTAGAGAATAAAAGAATGACACATCTTTTTTTGGGGGGGGAATATCATATTGGGAGATTTATTTATGGTGTGATGTGATGTGATGTGATGTGATGTGATTTTTGCTTTCGATGTTTCTTGTTTCTCTCTGCTTGATGTTTTTTTTTTCTTCTTTTTTTTTTCGAGGCGAGGAGGTTGGGGCTTTGTCTCTTGTCTGTTTTCTGTGTTGTGTTATGTTCTGTTGGGGTTTGAGATGGAATTTCTTAGATTGTGTTGTGTGTTAGGGAAAGGTGAGGTGAGGTGAGGATTTCTTGAATCTAGTTAAAGTTCAAGTTCAAGTTTTTCAGAGGCGATATTAGATAAGAGGTGCCTTCGCGGGGGAGGAGAGGGTTTTTTTTTTTTTGGTCTAGATCGTCTGTTTTTAGGTGTTTTCTTTACGGGAGTTGAGAGAGGGTGTTGATGTGGGGGTGGGGGTTTTTGAGAATGGTGAGGGA
>LLEY01000330.1:0-24266 GCA_001414485.1 Calycina herbarum | reverse complement strand
AAATATAGTAATCTTAAGTTAAAATTAGTTTTTATTAAGTATTACGTCTAATATATATAGTTAAAGTTAAGAAAGTAGGTAGACTCGGGAAAACATCGGGAACGATTAATAAGCAGGAAAGCGTAACTCTAAACTAATTATATAAAATAGATATAAATTTTTAGTAAAGTCTATTTGAAAGTTCGTCTAATCTATAGTATAAAAGCTTATATAAAGTATTTTCTTACTCTTAATCTTATAGTACTTGTAGGGTAGTGTAAAAACCGACCTATACTACCCTCTCTGTTTTTCGATTACAGAGAGGTAGTGTAAGGCAAAATCTTGTCGAGAATAAGACTTAGGCGAATTATACCACAGGAGTATAATAGTACCTATACTAATTAGAGAGTAGTTAGAGTATCTACTAGAGGTCGATCCTGTCCTTCCGAGACTGCTATAAGAAGACATAGTTATAGGTTTATAGACTTCTTCTATATCGCTGCTGTCTTTATTATTATTATCCTCTATACTATTACTATCCTACTAGTAACTGTTATCTCTCTCGAAGTCTACGGAGTCGTCGGACAGGTCGCGTAGAGGACTATATAGATTACTCGAAGTTAGTCTAGGGCTAGGCCGTTCAACTAAGGGCCTGTCTTCTTCTAGTAACAGAGAATATAGCCTGTTACTCGGTTCTACTTCTGATATTAGAGAATATAGTTGGTGAGGGGCCCTATTATTATCTACATAAGAAGGAGACATAGTTATAGGTTTATAGACTTCTTCTCTATCGCTGCCGCCTTTATTATTATTATCCTCTATACTACTACTATCCTACTAGTAGCTGTTATCTCTCTCGAAGTCTACGGAGTCGTCGAATAGGTCGTATAAAGGACTATATAGATTACTCGAAGTTAGTCCAGGGCTAGGCTGTTCTACTAAGGGCCTGTCTTCTTCTAGTAATAGAGAATATAGCCTGTTACTCGGTTCTGCTTCTGGTGTTAGAGAATATAGCTAGTGAGAGACCCTGTTATTATCTATATAAGGAGGTTTATCTAACGAAGACGGATTACGATTAAGTATATATAGCGAGGAGCCTAACGTATAAGAACTATTAGTAGGTAGGGGTACTCTGAGGCTGCTGTTCTCTACTGACGAAAATATAGTATTAGCTTTAAAGTGTCTATACTCCGGCGAAAGAGAGGCATTTAGAGGTGTATTGTCAATAATAGCAGAGCGTAAACGGCTAGAGTAAGATGTTAAGAATAGAGACTTTTTAGTAGTAGTATATGTTTTAGAGGCTACGTCTTATTATACTATGCTACTTGAAGGTCGTTCTCTATAAGGTACTTCTCCTAAAATTAAGTCTAATTATTAATCTACTATCCTACTAAGAACTACCTAAGATAGAAAAGAGGGGCTTAGTACTAATATATAGGTTTAAGAGGAGCAATTCCACCTATAAGGTGCTCTCGCTAGTAATACTACTAGGTACTAGGAGAGGTTCTAGAGAGAAAGTAATATTATAACTGTATAACGTAAAGAACCTCTCTCCTTACTAAGATAAGAGCTATAACTTAGTTAGCGAGGTATAGCGGCCTAAGCTCTAAATAACCCTAACCTTGCTAACTATATCCTAGACTAGAAGGCTTCTATCTAGCTCTATATTATAGCCTTACGATTAAGTTAGTCTTTCTATATATTAGTTAGAGTAGCAAAATATAGTAATTAAAGTAGGTATTCTAACAAGCTCGGTATTATTATTATCGCTCCCTTACTCTCTTAGTCTTTTCTTCTGCTAATAATGTCTTCTAACCTATTCTAGGTAGAATGTTTAATTAAATTCTATAGTAGTAGAATTATATAAGTGTTAATAGGACTAGAGAATAGTGCCTTAATAATTTCTAAGGGATAGGATATAGTATAATATCTAGCCTAGAATCTTAGGCCAACGCCTTCTATAAGTAAGGGAACTAGCGTTCTAAGAGCCTTATATATATATTAGGAATAATATCCTTATATTCAGACAAACCTTTATCTATAGCTTCTTTATATACCGAACCCTTATCTATAGCTTCTTTATAGAAATATAAGCGATTCTCGACCCTACTTTCTATTATAGCAAGGATTTAGACTTATCACGTTTTATTTATATTCTAATTAGCTAGACCTGTTTCTACTACTCTAACCCCTTATTAAAAGGAGACCTTTATCTTTATATTACTATATATTATAAAATAGCTATATATAGAATAGGTTTTAAGCTTTTAAATAGTAGTAATTAAACAACTATTTATATACGTGAAGTTAACTATAGTTAACTTCCTATAGTTAACTTTATACTATAGTAATAAGCTATACTTCTAACTAGAACTACTTTTTAGATCGTAAAGAAAGGCTTTATAGATTTATAGGACTAGAGTAGTATTTATAATATTATTTACTATAAAAAGAATCTTTATCAACCTTTAGTTATGTTTCGTAGTATAAGAAGTTAAAGATTATTAGCTTTCAACTAACCCTAGAAAGATAGGTCTATCACGTTTTATTCTTGTTCTAATTAGCTAAGGCGCTAGCTACTAGTCTAATACTAAATAAATAAAGCTGTTTACTACGATAATAATATCAGGCATCTTACTAGCTTTCTATTGATTTAAGCTCTCTAGGGTTTAGAACGTCCTCTAAGAAGCTAGGAATTATCTATTACATATCTGTTATAACTTAGTTACGATTCTATGTTAAAAGGTAACCCCGCTATTTATAGAACCTTAATTAGGCTAGCTAAATAGGCGTCAAGGATAGAATCATTTATAAGGTCCTACGTTATCTATAGAGAACTAGCTACTACTAGGGTATATAATAAACAGGTTAATAGTAGGCTCTAAATATCGTTCTAGCGATCCTCTAGGCGACGCAGCTTCGGTAGTATATAATACCTCCTCTAGAACCGCTAGTATAGCGCTCTAGTTTAGCTGTTAACTCTTCTTATCGTATAGTACTAGTCCGTCTATAGCAGCACCGGTAGTAGGAGGAGTTAGAGTAACTAGGTACGTAGGGTAAGACGTATACTCCTAACAATATATATATAGAAGATACGATAGGAATCTTATAGTATAATTTCACTTTAGAGAAGAGCTTAAAAGGTTACTTACTAACTAAAACAGAAACAGAGAATATAGAGTATAGAGAGTAATAGTACTATTAATAGTAGCAGTTTACTAGATATTATATAGATACTTATTTATATATATATATATAAAAGGCTACTAGGTTTTTTAATAAGAATAGTTATACTCGTCTATTAACGAATATAAGAACATATAAGGCTATATTACTATAGAGAAGTTAACTAGAGTTAATAAGCTCTAATATTAGTAAACAGTCCTTTAGAGTATTAATATATAATAGAAGAAGCAAAGTCGCTAACCCTTAGTAAAGACGCCTTTCTATATAACACTATCTACTACTAAGATCTACTAGTATTACTCTTATCTCCTAAAACAGCAGTCTCCTAATATCTATGTTTCTCGTTAGTTTAAATAGGATTTAGAACTAAACCTTATAAAGCTTTAGAGAGGTATTAGCAACTAAGGACAGTTTTACAGCCACGTGTAACGTGACCCTCTATATTACACCTAGTACAGACGACTAGTATAGAGCAGTTCTTTTAAGTATAACCTCGAGTAGAGCACCGAGTATAGATTATTTAAGAACAGTGCTCTCGCTTATAACCTATTATATAGCATTTATAGTACTAAATATATATTAGATCCTAGCTAAAGTAAGAGCAATTCCTAGTTAAGTAGAGAGGGTTCTCTTATTCGCGATTATTACTTATATAACGATTACATCGTTTAGTCTAGGGAAAGTACTCGTAGTCTCTAGCTATATAACCGAATATAGTATCGCGACTATCGTTCTTCTAGCATCGTCGGCACTTTAGTATAAATCTATAGCTATAATCAGTTAAAGTATAGCCGTCCTCTCCATAGTTATAGTACTTTAGGTTCGGCGTAGTACTATAATCGATAACGTGTCTCTTATCTACTAGATCTATAAGCAGGGCTATAATCTAGTAATTATTAGAAGTTTTTCTTAGCTAGTTGTAAATCTAGTAGGTAGTGTAGATACTAAGTAGAGCACGAGCACGAGTTATAGCGACTAGTAAGGCCTATAGCTCGTTAATAAAGGTTATATTCTTAGTAGTAATAAGAGAGAGTAGGACTATATTATACTCTATACTTTAGGAACTAGCGACGGTTAGTATAGACAGGTTTATAAAACAGACGTTAATCTAGGGGTAGTTAGTAAGTTGGCGTCGAATCTTAACTAGCTAGGCCTTATAGAACGACATAACCGTAATCGTCCTTCCTATTAAGTATAGCTAACGGGACATAGCAATTAGGTCGTTGATAAGGAATTCGGCCTCACAGCTGTTAAGACTAGAAGTACTACTCTTCTCCTTTTAGAATCGCGAGTCCTAGATATTACATACGAAGCGATTAGTTAGAACATCGGTACCTAGGGTTATCTAACATAAGGTACGTATCTAAGCTAGATCCCGAGTTTGATCTAGACTTAGTAGAGCGGTCTTAACCTAGCTATTATAGAAGGTGTTTAAGAGCTAATTAGGGATCTCGCCGATACATCGATGTTATAACTCGAGAAGCTAGTACTCGTATCTATTTCAGATAAGGCGCTTAAATATTAACAACTTTTGCTAGGACGACTAAGGGTTAAGGAAAGGGGTATTAGTATTCTTATCTTATCTATAGGATTGATAATAGAGGCCCTACTATATATAATCAGCGGCTAATAATATAAGAGTTAAGCTAAAGCAGAGGGTAATAGATATACGTAACTTAGTAATATAAGCAGCCTTATCTAAGACAACGAGGACTGGTTTAAAGTTCTCTACTAGGTTAACCTTAGCTATATAACTAATAGTATATATAATAATATCTATACGCTAAATAATAAGAGCTATTAAATCGTTTAGCGCTAACTTAATATTAGTTCAGGTTTAAGAGTCGGTGCTAGCAAAACTATTACAGCTATATTCGTAGAGTATATTACGTAAGAGGACCTATTATTAATCAGTAGTCTCTTCTAAAAAGGCGTGTATAGTATTAGCTAGGGACAAGTGTATAAGAACACGTCGTAGGTCTCTACGCTCTCGTGTAGCTTAGTAGACTTGGCCTAGGTTCGTAAGATAGACTATAAAGACGAACTAGGCGAGTATTTTATCGGTGGTTAAAGAATTAAAGCGTTATATATACGTCGACGTCTGATTAGTAAAGAGAGAATAAACACTCTTCTTCTCCCCTAGAAGGGAATAGAGGCGAATTAACCGCGTAGTAGAACTAGCTTTGCTTAAGATTTAATATAAGCGAGATATAACTTTATTAACCGCCTTATTAGTCTCTATAGCGTAGAGGACTTAGCCTTTATTAGTAGGATAGGTTATAACCTTAGTAGTAATACTAGTATATAAAGTAGTCTTACTAGATCTATATAGCCTATAAAGCAGGTATAGCTCTAGTATATCCTAAAGCGATTCGAGCACTCGTCTCTATACCTTATTAAGACTAGTAGTAAATCGACTAGTTAGGTAGCAGGTGAAATCGACGCGGGCTAAAGGGCTCTAATTAGGATTATAATAGAGGAGAGCGTTAGTAATACAACCGTGCTACGGTTGCGAGGAGCGCTATAGCTTATCTATATAACGTACTATATCCTTAAGACCCTGTTAGCTATAGATAACCTTAACTATAACGCCTAATTTATAACTATTTATAATACGATCTATTAGAGTAGAGGCTGTAGAAGGTAGATATATATTAACTATAGTTAACTTAGTAGTAACGAATAGGCGGGGATTAAGAGCGACAGGTAAGTTAAGTTGCTTACGTCGCTTAAGTACGACAGTTATATATCTAGAAGGTGTGATTTTATAGGTCTCGATAATAGTAGCTAACTAGGTATTATCTAAGTTATTCTCGAGGTTATCTTCGTCGTTAAATATATTATATTCATCGTCGTTGCTTAGTTCCTAGACTAGATCGTAGGTGCTCTATTTATCTCGTTTACCTTACTTATCGAGGGTTATAGCCTATCCTCTTTCCTCTAACTAGTCTTTATTATCAGAGGTATCCTCCTCTTTATTGTTTTACACTCTAGCTTCTACAGCTCGCTTAGGCATAGCTGGTTTAAGATCTATAAAGACAATCTTAACTCTTTTACTAATACTTAGGTATATAATCTTTATAGAATCTAGGGAGATGAATCTAATATATATATAGGCCGAAGACTCGATCTTTTCATCGTAATTACTACTGTCGACTACGCTAGAGGAACTAGGAACCTTAATAACCGTTATCTTTAAAGAGGTAGCTATAAGCTCGGACTTAATCATCTCTTAGAACTTATCCTTATAGACTAATCTATAGATTATTAGGATTAAGAAATCTAGCTTATTAATAAAGGTTGTTTTAGTAAACTGTTTAGTAATCTAAGGTCGATTAAATACTATTAAGATATTACTCTAGGTAAATATATTAGTACGCGAAGAGTTAGCTAACCAGTCGACGGCCGGGTTAGCCTGTCCCTTAGCCTTCTATCGTACGCGGAACTCGGCGTAGTTTTATAGGACTATATCCTCGCGCTCCTAAATAAGAAACTCTAAGATAGCGGGTCTAGATCGTAGCCGATTAACGAGGGCCTGAGTATTAGTAGTTATAGCAGTTGTAGCTAGATACGAGACGTTGCTACTAACGATGAAAGCTGAATAGTAATTAATAGACATATATACTAGTATATATAGAGCGTTGTTTATATCTAAGAAGCTATTACCCTTTTAGAAAGGAGTACTCTTAGGTTTAGTAGACTCGAAAGTCGTAGAATTAATAGAAGGTATAGGTAGCTAGACGAAGATACTATATATATTAAGGCTCTTAGGGTTTATAGTACGATTTTACAGTCTCGGGTAAACAATACGTAGGATAATAGACAATCGAAGGTTTTATAGAGTATAGAAAGAAACTAAACATTTAGGGATATCTAGATTAGTAGTTATAAGGTCTCTATAAGGTTATTAATTATCGAGTTTAATAATAGTCTTATATATAGGAAACAACTCTTAGGTTAGAGAAGTTCTAGTAATAACCTACTCTTATATATCCTTTTAGAGAAGGAGGTCGGTCTCTACTTCGGGATTAAGCTCGTTCTTATCTTTAGGATTAGTAGTACCTAAAATAATTAGATCTGGTTCTAGTTCTAGGCTACTGCTAAAGACGGGTGTTAAAGGAGGAGGACCTATACTAGAAGCTACTTAGGCGTATAGATTTTATTAGTAAAGAGCGTTCTTAAATAAAGTTAACTATAGTTAAGTTAGCTAGATAATTCTTAGAGAGTAGAATAGTAGGTTTATATAAGTAAGAATAAGAAGAGCGCGGCGAAAAAACGACAGGAATAACGCTGACCCTCGGTCTATAGTAGGAAGGGAGGCTAATCGTGTATAAGTTAACTATAGTTATTAATTAGCTTAAAAAGGTAAGGGATAAGGATATAAGAGAGCGTAGTAAACGTAAGGAGAGAGACGTATAACGCGCTTAACTAGAGCGGCGAGAAGCGCGAAGATAAGGTATAAGACTGTCGTACTTCTATAATATTATAAGACGCTAGAATTATATATAGATCTATAGAGAGATTATAGGAGAGTATAAGACAGGAATAACTTATAGATCGACGTAAGTAGTAGAGGTAGAGGTAGAGGTTAAAAAAGGAAGAAAAAAAGTAAAAGACGAGATATAGAAAGAATATAAAGCTAATAATTTTAGCACTAACATTTAGCGTCAAAGCTAGTCCTAATCGGGTTAGGTAGTCTTTTTAGGCTAGAAGTTTTTCTTAACTATAGTTAACTTTCTCTAAGGTATACTTAAAGTAGAATACCTAATAATTAAACTACTACTTTATTTATAGTTTTAAGTTTAAGATAGAGTATAATATATTAATCTAAGATTTATATTTAAGGACTTACTTAAGAAAAATATTAGAGTAGTATTTAAATAATTAGTTAGTATTATTATATTAAGAAAATAGTATAAATATATTCTAAGTAAACGTACTAGAATTAAAGTTATAGATTTAAGAGATAGGCTATAGTATAGTACTACGCTCGCGTATTAGGATCCGGATCTCGTTACCTTATAGCTAATTAGAAAGAGAATAAAGTGTAACGCTCTACCGTAGTAGGTCTAAGGGTATTAGAGGTCCTACTATAGTACTAGGGCCTTTATTTTAATACTTTAAATTCTAATCTTAGATAGAATAACCTATGTTAGTAAGCCTACGTAAATAATATATTATAGACTACTAATTATTATAAAATATTACGTCTATGTTTCTAAAACAACTACGACTTATATTTCAAAGTAAGGTTTTTATTTAATAAAGACCTTAATAGAGGACTAAGTAGAGCCTGCTGCTTTAAGTAGGTAATCGAATTTTCCTTATAATAAAAATATAAGAAGGGGTACTAGAAGAAGAAACCTGTAGTAGTTTAGATCTATAAGATTACCTTATCCTATATTATTAAAGTTTATTCTACTAGGCGATTAGGTCTGTCTATTAGGGGATAGGGAGGGTATGTTACTTAGGCTTATATATAACGTTCGCTTTATCTGGTTGCTGAGTTTTAGAGAGTTTCTAGCCCTCTATAGTAATGTTCCCTAGAAGGGTTATCTATTAGGTCCTATAGCTAGACTAGGAGTACTATTAGCTTATAGTATAGATATAATATATAAATATAAACTGGATTAAGTATAGTATTCTACGTATACGTTTATTAGGAAGTAGGGGATTTGTTATCTAGATAGGCTTATTTACCTCTTACTTAAGAAGTCTAAAAGCTCTTATTTAGTATTATACTATATTACTAAGTTAACTATAGTTAACTTAATTTACTCGTGTACTAAATAGATTTCAAAGAATATTAAGCTCTAGATTCTTCTTAGTTTTCTAGACAAACTCTAGGCTAACTCTATAGAGCTTAATATTATTTAATAGGCTAATATATAAAATAGGAAGTAGGTAGAGGTTTAGGTACGATGTTATAACTACGCGGGACATTTAGTAGTATTATACTTTATTACCTAGACGTTTAAAATGTTCTCTTATAGTAGAGCTAAGCTAATTAGTAGTAGATAGGTTAATCTACGATTTATTTTATACCGAGTTATATTTCCTTAGACTACTAGGTATTAAGAAACCATATCTAATTACTTATATATCTAGTAATAGTCTATATACGGCTATCGATTCTTAATCGCCTTCTCTAGAAAACAGGAACAATTTTCATAAGTTACTAGTATAGGAATCTATAAGCTAGAAGAAATAATCAACCCTAGTCTATAGAAGACGGTTGAGATTCCTTAATCGTTACTAGAAGGACTAACGTTAGTGAAATAAAACAGTAAGAGGGGATAGATAGAATATTTATAAGGCGTATATATAGCTAACATCTGTTTATAGAATTAGATATCCCTATTAACTACGATATTCTAGCTTCTTATAATTAAGTAACTATAGCTATGTTTCCTTTTTAAGCGTATGTACTAGCTTCATTTACAAGCACTTAATAGATCTAGTAGCGTATAGGTGTTAGGTAGCTATGTTTACTTCTTAAGCAGGTGCGCTGGCTTTATTTATAGACACTTGACAGACCTAGCAGCGTATAGGTGTCTGGTTAAGGAGCAAATATTTTATAAGCAGGTTCTCTTAATATTAAGGTATCTATAGCGATGTTTACTTCGAGCTTCGGTGCTTTAGATACGTATATAGAAGCCTATAGGACTTAGTAGTATAGAGCAACGAGAAAGAAGAGTAAACAGCTTATAAGCGAATAGGATAAGCCTCTATTAAAGTTATATCGGATCTCTTATATATAGAGAGGAAGTTAACTATAGTTAAAATGTTAGTACTAATCTAAAAAGAGCCGGGGGGGAGGGGGTGTTTGCTCTAATAACGTGAGAGTCTGCCCTCGCTCCGCTATACTAGCGCGTACTAGCGCTAAAATAAAACCTCTCCTGCCTTTATACTTTACTATAACTATAAACTATAAAGTATAAAAAAATAATAATAAATCTATTACCTTCGTTCTATAAGTACTATAACTCTCTCTCTTCTCGATCTCGTCGTCTATATCTATATAGCTATATAGTTCTCCCCTATACTCGTGTTAACTATAAGTATTATTTTATCTAAGCCTCTACTAATCACCTTTTGTTTACTTAGTTCCTCTCCTCCTCCTCTGCTATAGATCTTAGGTTAGCGTAATAATACTATATATAATCTTAGTATACGTAGCGCGTAATATAGATAGAAGTGCTTTATCTACTACTTTAACTAGTATGTTAATCCTACTTTAAACGCGAAGATTGATCTCTTTCGTATATAATCGCTAATTACTTTAGAACCTTACTTACCTTTATAAAGGTAAATGTAATACTAACACCTCGAAGCGCTACTAGAAGTTTACTAAAATAATAATAATAATAATAAGAGTATAGCTATACGATTACTCTCTCTATAATAAAGATTATATAACCTACTATCGTCTTACTATTATAAGAGGAAATAGAAAGGTAAGGAAAGTTACTACTTTAAGTATTAGACTATGTGAAACTTATAAAGGTAAGTACGTAGCTGATCTTAACTATAGTTAACTTATATCGGTCTTATAGCGTATAACTATAAAAGGGCCTTGCCTCCTCCCCTACTATAGACCTTAAATTCGTATTACCTCGCTCTTAATAACGAGGCTAGTATATTTGTTAATCGATGTTAAATATCGAACTTCGTAAGAAGCCTCTCTTTCCTAGAGGTGACGATACTAATAGCGGTAGATACTTAATAGTACTAGCCTTCGTACGTACTTATAGCTTAAGGATATTTAGATTCTACGCTTAGCAGGTTATAGAACTTAGGTCAGCGTGATAATACTATACATAAGCTCGATTTAGCCTATGCGGCTTTTTTTAGCTTAGCGTGTAGACGATATATTATAGGCACTTTAACAGCTTTTGTAACTGATAGAGCTAATACGTGTAGGAAGTTAACTATAGTTAACTTAACTACTCTTAAGATAGCTTTATCTACCGCTAGCTTTAGAGGCACGGACCTATCTAGCGATGTAGGTGCTTTACTAAAGCCTAAGAGATCTAGACTAGGGCTATCTAAAGAAATCGTTTAGGATAGTTATAGTAAAGGAGAATTAGCTAGTCTAGTTAAGAAGCAGAAGAAGGCCTTAGTACATAAACGTAAGACAGCGAAGCTAACGACTATGAAAATTACTAAGGAAATAATCGTCGAAGCTAAGGCTAAGAATCCCCTAGGCGTGCGAATCGTCGTCTTAACCGTAACCGAGCTTGAAGAGACACCGCTCCTTATAGGTTATCTATAATATCCTTCGACTATAGCTATACGCGAGTTCCTAGCTAAGGTCGAGGCTCTGGATTATGTCGCTGTCTTTTTCTAGAGTCGCTAGAAGGGTTTTAGTATAATAGGTAAAGATAGTAGGATATTATAGAGTTCGGCTACTGTTTTTAATCTTGTTAATAATCTAACGGAGAATATAAAGACAGCTATCCACGGACAAATCCTGCTCTCTTAAGAGGCCTTCTCCTACGATAAGTAGACGCGTGGCTTTGTTAGCTAAGTCGTTGCTATATACTAGCTTATAAAGGTATTCCTAGATAACTTCCTAGAAGACTTTATAGAAACCCTATTAACAGTTAGTAAGGTATCTAGCGAGAACTACTTCTGTGCCTATTATATCCTTAGGTTGCTTTAGCGCAAAGGTAGTAAGTCCTATAAAGCTCTTATCGCCAGTTTAGACAGTACCTTAAAGGTATAAGATAAGCTGGCTAAAGAACTCTACTATCTAACTAAAGCTAACTACTATAGGATTAATAACTTAGAAGAGAAAGATCTAACGGAGGTTAGCGACAAGCTCCTAAAGTACCTAGATTATAAGGATAAGCACGCCTAGACCGCGGAAATATATAATATAAGTAGTAGTAAGTCGGAGTTAGATAATACAGATGTAGAGGAGAAGGGTTTTAATAACCTCGTTGCCTAGGCTAACTCTACTATAAGTAACAAGTCGTTCCCGTACCTTAAGCCTGCCGTGTAAAAGGCCCTAGTACGTAAGATAGGTGATCGCGTTATATACCTTTATAGTTAACCAAAGCTCGTAGTAGCTAGCCTATTAACAATCACCTCTAGACGTACCGCTACTATAGACAAGTTAACAACTGAATATTCGACGTATATAGAGATTAAGGCGTTACTTAAGGAAACTAATATCTATCTTAATATAGTATAGTAGGAAGAATTCTATACTATATAGTATAAACTTAACTCGGTTAGCTCTACCCTAGTCAGCTTTGAAGATTCTTATAAGGACTTAGGTCTTAATCCTTAGAAGCCTGTCCTAGGAAAAAAGACGTTTGAGCCTTAGTAAGTCACTAGCGCTTAGTAGATCCTATATACGTAGAAGTTTAGGCTAGGAGTTCCGGTCTTAGGCGACGATGTCGGCCTAGGAAAGACTCTCGAAGCCCTAGCTACTTTGAAATTAGGAATCCGCATCGTATAGAACCCTGTCGAAGGAGCTAGATACGACCTAGGATTAACCGGCCTCTATACTCTAATAGTAGTCCTATACTCAGCCGTAGCCTTTAATATCTAGAACGAGGAGGTAGGTTCTCTTATAAAGGAGGGGCTAAAGTTATATATTTAGTCTAGTAGTATATTAAAGAACTCTGTCGAGAATCGCGGCGCTACTATTAGAAGTAGTATAGTAGCGTTGAAAGAGTTTAAGGATAAGTAGGATACCGCCGACCTAGATACTACTAGGGTTATTATCCTAAGTATACTCTAAACCTTTAGGAAGCGTTCCTTAATATCCTATAAAGTACCTAACTTAGAGTCTACCGAGACTAATCGAGATAATAAGGATAACGACAAGGATCTTCCTCTGTCTAGGGAGGAAGATAAGCGCGAACTCAATAGTAAGGAACTGCGTTCGCTTATAAGCGACGTCGCTAAATAGTTTAACCTCTGCTTTATTAACGAGGCGTATATATTAAAAAACATACGTACTTAGAACTACTAGTCTATCTAGCTTATAAAATTTAAGTCTATCTTACTAGTTATAGCGACTATTACGATTAACTGAACCTCTGACATAGTAGGCATTTTATAAATCATTATTTAGTACTTAAACCCTGCTTTTAAATTAAAATTACTAGAGAAGCCTTTACTAGAAAAGGTCGACGGAGAGGTTAAAGACTTAGAGGATCTAGAAGAGGAAGACGAGGCAGAGTTAGCGACCTTGAAAGACTACTAGAAGGAGCGTAAGCGAGATAATAAGTTAACTCTAGTTAACTTGATTAACTAGCTAGAGGTTCTCCCTCTCCTCTAGCCTAAGGCGTTCTATACTACGATAGATCCCGATAAGTATAGCTACTCCGGCCTAGATCTTAGCACCGTCGTTCTATATATTATTCTCGGCCTTATCTAGCTTCGACGTATAAAGGGTTAGAAGATACTAGTCGGTGGCGTAGAGGTTACTATCGCTAAGTCGGTTCTATAATACCACGTCTATATAATCGAGCTTTAGTAAAGTCTTTAGGAAGCTAAGTTGTATACTACGCTCTATAAGAAGGAAATTCTACGGAAGCGGCTTCGCGAGAATAACGGATTGTCGCGGGCAACTGGCTAAGATATAAGGCTAGACTGTACTCTTAACTAGGCTACCGTCTACCTGTAACTAGTGAACTGTAGAAGGTATAGTACTAAGAAGATGAGTAGATAGAACGAACTCGAGGATCACGGCTATAACCACTAGTATCGGCTCTCGACTTCGGATAATACGATGCCTCTATACCGCGACTGTATTAGTACAGCGCTGTCGATATATATATATTTATAACAAAACTCAAACGAACTAAACAAAGATAACTAAGTCTCGAAGGTTAGTATATAAATAAGAAGTATAGATATACTAGGTTGTTTACTTAGAAGTGAACTCGTTACTTATATTAAAGATATTAAATAAGATAATAAGATTAATAACTAAAGTTAAGTATAAAGCTCTTATCTAGATAGTAGACGTACTAGTATATATAGAACCTTCGTTCCTCTAGGTAGCTAACTCGCTCGTTAAGCTAGCGATCTAACGAGCTGGTTCGCCTAGCGATCTAGCGGTCTATTACGTAATTATAATAAAATCCTTAGATCGCTTAGCTAACCTAACCGATCCCTATCTACTATAAGAGTATTCCGATAGTACTTAACCTATTAGGACGCTGCCTAGTCTTTACTTATTATATATATATATAATTCGTAATACTATCCCCTTCTTAGCTTAGCGTATCCCTATACTTAAGTACAACCTAAGAAATATTATTAGAAGGCTAGCAGCCTTCTTCCCTTTTTACTATACTACTTAATCGTTTAATAAAATATACTAAGTATATTACTCTTAGAAAAGAAATCAACTTATCTAGAATAAAAATAGTACTTTATATCTAATGTTTAAAAGCTGGTTTTGTAAATAAATATATCGCTCTTTAAAATAAAAGTCTAAATCGCTATAGTCGTTGTATAAAGAATAGTAAGACTTACGACGTTTATAAGGTGAACTGTATACTAACTATTTAAGATTAAGAGTCTATAGATGCTTAGATCTAACGACTAAAAGACGAGGCCGATAAGGCTATAGTAAAAGTCCTCTAGGTTAATAAGCAGAAGAAGCTACTTTATACCTAGAAGCAGAGAATAATAGTAGCTGGTCTTAACTCTCTTAAGGAGCTAGATATTATTAAAGAATTAGAAAGAAAGGAAAAGGAGAAGGAGGAAGAAAAGAAGCGGATAGAAGAAGAGGCTACTAGGCTAGCCGCCCTTCCTACGCCTGACGTTTCCAACTCTACCCTTACTCTAGGCCTTAACCTAGCCTTTCTTAAGTCCTTTCCTACTAACTACACGATATAGATAGACTTAGGTTTTAATAGTAGAACTCTTAAAGTTCCTCTAAGTACTAGCTAATGTTTTTTCTAAGTTCTTAAGTATTTTCTAAATATAGGTAATCTAACTATTTTATTAAATACTTAACCTATTCTCTAATAAGTCTATAGTTAAGAATCCTCTTAACTTTATACTTAGTATTTAGGTTTACTAGTTGAATTTCTATAAATAAGGCTAGTAGTGCTCCTATTAGTACTAGTTCGAGCAAGGATATATAGAATACTAGATAGATATTCATCGTTCTTAGTAGTACTAATTTATAATTTAAAGGCTCTTTAACATGTTTAATTTTAAATAGTCTAAGTTTTTTATAATCTAGTTTATTACTTAGTCTTTTTATATCGATATTCTTTTATACTAAGTAGACTTTATCTCTCTCTTTTAGTATTAGCTCTTAACTACGTCGTTTATTATAGTAGTACGCGTTTCTTTCTACTATAAATTATAGGTCTTTTATAAGTTCCTTATATAGACTCTTAATTTTTAAGACCTAAACATAAGTAAGTTAGTTATTAATAGTCGTAGATAGTAGTTCTTAATACACTGTTAATTTATACCTAAAATTAGTATAGAATAGTATAATAAGTGTTATTTCCGTTACTAAACTATTATAAGCGAACTATACTAAGGGTAGTAGTTCTACCTAGTTATCTTACTAGTAGTTTATATAATAATAAAGGTATATTTTAACTACTTAATTTATCTATTTATTTCTTCTATTTATTTAAGAGTAGAAAGCTATAAAAAGCTTTCTTTTTATATCTAATCGTTTTATAAGAGCGATCTAAAATTTTAAGGTAAAGAGCTTATCTCTATCTAAGAGTATTTCTTTAAGTAGTCTATGTCTTAAGACTACTTCTCTAAGGAATATAAATATTAATTCCTTAGCTATACTTAACTCTATATATATTATTAGAATTATATATTTTATAAGTTATTTTATAATAACTAGGATTATATTATATTTAACTCTTATTATTAGATCTTTAGATTTTAGTAATTTAATAATAAAATCTATAGATATTAATTTCTAAGGTATCTATAATATTAGAGTAGTGTTTATCTATTTATAAGGAGTATAGTAGGAAGCCTTATTCCTAGTATAGGTATTATATTCTATTATTACTTCTTTAACTATTATAGATAACTAATTAATATAGTAATATTATCTTATCTTTTAGAGGGTTCTACGAATTCCTTAGTAACTATAAGTGGGTATAGTATAGTATTTTTATATAAACTCCTTTATATATAAGCTAGGAACCTATAATTTCCCTTTTATATATTAGTTATAACCTTTATATATATTCTAAATCTTATCTATTTAGATGTTGTTTATTACTACTATCTTATATATAGTAGGTACTAAGTTTCTATTCTTAAGAGTTTTTAAGATTATAATCTTCTTATACTTCTTATTTCCCTCGTATCTAGGTTTTTAGCTAAGAATATTAGCTCATATATTTAACGTTCCTTTTATATACTAAATAATAATATTAAATCCTTCTAATATCTCTAACTATTTAGTTAATTATCTAGTTATAAGTTCCTTAGTAGTTATAAATGTCTTAAGGTTCTTATAGTTAGATAAAACTATAACTAGGTATTTTATTAACTATAAATAAATTCTCTAATATTTTAAAGCTAATACTATAGTAAGTAGTTCTTTATCAAAGATATTATAATTTTATTATACTAGGTTAAATGTTTTAGAATAATATATAATAAGTATAAGTTTTCTCTTATTATTTAGCTATAGATAAACTATACTTACTGCTATGTCTAAGACGTCTATTTCGATTATACTTAGTTTATCTATATTAAAATCGTATAAAATAGGCTTTTCTATAAACTTTACTTTAATTTTCTAAAAAGTATTCTCTATCTATTTATTCTATATAAACTTAATAGCTTTCTTAACTAGTACTAACATTAGTTTAGTAATCTTTATATAGTCTTATATAAATAGACAGTAAAAGTTTATAAATCTAAGGAAGGACTATATATCTTTTATATTTTCTAGTAATTTCTAGTTTAAGATATCTTAGATCTTTACTAGATTTATTTCTATTTTTCCTAAGTTAAATACCTATTTTAGGAAAAGTGTCTAAGTTACTCTAAACTTATATTTCAAGAGTTTTAACTAAGAGTTTACTTTTATAAGTTATTATAAAACTTCTTTAATATATCTCTTATATTCTTCTTCTTTTTCTAAGAAGATTAGGATATTATCTAGGTAATAAATTACTATTACTCTTAGAAGATCCTCTAAAATATTATTATTTTATTTCTAATATATAACTAGTATATTATAAAGTCTAAATAGTATAATTATATATTTATAAAGGCCTAATAGTAAAGCAAATACTATCTTCTATTCGTCTTCGGTTTTTATTTATATAAGTCTATAGGTGTTCTATTAATCTAATTTCGTAAACTATACTACTTTGCCTAACTTATCTTATAAGTATTAGCTAGATAGTAGTAGATAAGCGTCCTTAACTATAGTATGATTTACTTCTTAGTAATTAATATATACTCTTTTGTTTAGATTATCTTTCTTCTTAATAATAAGCATATTTAAAGTAATTAGCGACTTAGATCTTCTAATATATCCCTTCTTAATACCTTCTTTTATATAACTTTCTATTCTCTATAGGCTTTTCTAGTTATATAACCGAAGCTTCTACTTTAAAAAGTAATAATCCTTTTTTAATTTAATCTTATAATCCTATAAGCGATGTTCTAGTAAAGCTTATAAGTCTTCTAGGTTTTTAAATAAAGCTCTAAATTCTTTGTACTACATAGGTATTTTGTTATTAACTTTCTTATTAACTTGTAGAGAACCTTGGACAAGGTGTTCTAGTACTTTAGAAGAGGTAGCGCTAATCTTATTCTAGTCTTAAAGTTATAAATACGAACCTATATATTTATATTAACTAAAGGTTACTATTCTAGCCTTCTAATCGATTTCTAGATTATGTTCTTAAATCTATAGTATACTAAGTATTACTTCCTTACTTTCTATTTTAATAATATCGAATTATATATTTAAATAGTATTCTTTAATATTAATTTTTATTAAAATAGTTTACTAATTAATAATTCTATCTTAATATATAACGTCTATTTTATTAACCACCCCTAGTTAATATAGTCTTATTTCCTTAATTAGAACGTTTAGCTTCTCTTAAGCTATTAGGAAAATAAAGTTACTTATTACTCTTAAGTCTATTATAACTTATAACTTCTTTCCTTTTATTTCTATAGTTATTACTAACTATCTTTTTCCTAAAGTAGTATCTAACTTTACTTTAATATATTAGACTTCGAAAGATCGATTTTCTTAATTATACTTCTTTCTCTTCTTATTCTTATATTATAGAAAGAATCTTACTCTTTCTTTATTAGTATATACTACCTTATATACTAATTTATATTCTATGATTTCTATAGTTTTAGGAATTTCTCTTATAAATTACTTTAGTATTTGTCTATAGTTATATTAAATCTATTTATAACTAGTTTCTAAAATAGCTTCTATAGACTATAGTTCTTCTATATATAGATAATCTAAAGTAGTCTCTAGTATACTTATCTCTAGTTTTATATAGTAAATTTTAAATGTATAATCTTTTAAATTCTTTTCTTTAATAACCTTAATCTAGGACTAAGGAAAGAATACTACTCCTTCTTTATCTGATAATACTACTTTATATATCTGATAATATTCTACTATCTTAGTAGGCTCTAGTAACATTCCTTTAAATCGTTTCTATAATAACTAATCTAAAGTTAGACTTAGTTTATATTATATCTATTATATTATTATTTTCTAAACTATTTCTATAAACTATAGTTCTTCTACTAATAGATATTATAATTCTTCTAGTTCTGTCTTAGCTTATCTAGTTATATCGAGCTCCCTTTACTCCTAGAATAGTATATTAAATAGTTATTATAAGTTATATTTTCTAAATACTAACCTATTATTTCTAATTAATATAATAATAATATATTACTCGAATTCCTTTAGTATAACATCTTTAAGTAGTGTTCTAAGAAAAGAGGTTTTGATTTATCTCTTAAATCCTGTTAGAACTTACTATATTTATATACTAATTTTATCTAATATATTATATATTTTCTATATATCCTCTACTTTAAAGTAGCTAGGCTTTTTAATTAGTTAACGTTTCTGTTCTAGTTTCTTTTCTTTAATAGTTTTCTATTTAGTAATTAAGCTAACTAAAGTTATTATCTTAGAGTTATTACTTATAACTATATATATTATTAAGATGGTTAGGTTAACTTCTTATATTATATAAGGACTCTAGAAATCTGGTTTCTGATTATTAATATATACTTATTAATTTCCTTGTTTAAAGGTTCTAAGGAAAGCCTAAGTTTCTTTAACTTTAGGGTCTTTATTCTTTATCTCTTCTTTTAAACTAAAAGATAAGTCTGATATCTTTAAAGAACTAGTTAATAGTAGTGATTTGTATTCCTCTTAAAAAGGTTACTCGGATTCTATTACTAATTATATAGTATAATATTCTTTAAGAAGTAGATCTCTATTGTTATTAGTGTCTTATATACTACTAATTCCTTTATTATTTTTAATCTAGGTTCTATATCTTTGTACTTTAAGCTCCTTATCTGTAAGTTTAATACGATTAGTTAAAGCTATCTGTTATTAAATAGTAGTATTAATTTATTTCTTTCTCTTAGAGTCTTTCTTCTTACTATACTTATTTGCTCTATAGCTTAGTTAGTTATAATTATAATATAAGTTCTACTCGTGTTGATGATTTCGCTCTTTCTAGGAAAGTCCTTCTTTCTTTAGAAAGGTTTTCTTTTACGTAGTATTTACCTTCTTACTATGCTTACTAGTATAAGAGTGCTTCTACTTTCCTAACCCTTTACTCTTTTCCTTATATCTAGGGTTACTCTTTCTAAATTTATATAGACAGTTATCTAGTTAAACAACTTCCTCGATTATACCTATAATAGTTAAGAATTATATATTCTACTTAGCTATTTCCTTATAGATATATATCTTTAATCCTTAGTAGAAGAGTTCTATAAGAGTAATCGTATCCTATTCTAACTTTATTCTATAACGTTGAAATTTATTAGTATAATCTATTACTAATCTAGTCTAGTATAATTCTAAAAGCTTATATATAGCTGTTTAAATTATATTAAAGTCTCTAAAGACTTTTTTAATAGTTGTTTTAAATCCTCTCTAAGATTTAAACATAATCTTAGTTAATTCTATCTTTCTATCTTTATTCTTATTTTTAAAGAAATCCTCTAAGTATAGCTATACCTATTCTAATACTAATCCTCTAAGATAGGAGATAGCAAAGATAGTTCGTAAGTTATAACTATCTTCGAACTTATTAGAATTAAAGTTAAAGTAGATGTCTATTTAGAGAAGGAATAAGTCGAGTTCCTTTTACTTTCTATAATACGTATCTAGTATCTTAACTTTAATAGATTTAAGTGCTTCGACCTTATAGAGCTTAGAGGCGTCTAGTATACTAATATTATCGTCGTTCCTAGTTAACTATATACTAGCAGGTGTTCTTCTAGTCGCACTTCTAGATATATCTACGACGTTAACTCGACTAGTATTCGAGCTAGCTGCTGCGGGGGTTACTAGGGCTATGGCGACTGAACTTCTAAGCAGGTGCTTAAAGTATAATAAAACTTAAATAAACTAAATAAAGATAACTAAGTCTCGAAGGTTAGTATATAAATAAGAAGTATAAATATACTAGGTTATTTACTTAGAAGTGAACTCGTTACTTATATCAAAGATATTAAATAAGATAATAAGATTAATAACTAAAGTTAAGTACGAAGCTTCTATCTAGATAGTAGACGTACTAGTATATATAGAACCTTCGTTCCCCTAGGTAGCTAACTCGCTCGTCGAGCTGGCGATCTAACGAGCTGGTTCGCCTAGCGATCCAGCGGTCCGTCACGTGATCATAATGAAATCCTTAGATCGCTTAGCTAACCTAACCGATCCCTATCTACTATAAGAGTATTCCGATAGTGCTTAACCTATTAGGACGCCGTCTAGTCTTCACTTATCACGTGTATACGTGATTCGTAATAATATTCTATCAAGCTTCAGGCTCTGATAAGTCGCGTTTATAACATCTGTTTAGATAAGTGTCTAAATCTGCTAGTCTTTGTTCTATATCCCTCGATCTAGTAGTTAGCTAAACTTATTTCCGTCGTCGTCGAGGTCTCTATTCTTATAATCTATACTAAACATACTTAGAAAATACGTATAGACATAGTAGTGACCTTTAATAATCCTCGTACTAAGGGCACTCTTCTTATTACAAGTATCTAGTATATATCGACTTTAATAAACCTATAGTATAACTATAGTAAGAGAGTCTTTATAAACCCTCTAGATAACTACTAGTTATTCTTATAAGCACTTAGCCGTCTTAACCGTCTAAGTTAGAAGAATAAGTAGAATTTCTACGTCTTTACGTTCTAGAGAACCTATAATAGTACACTCTAATCACTTATAGCAGAGAAGATATATAATCAGATCTTAGTAACAAGTAATATTAAGATCGCCTCTATAGAAATTAATATATTTATAAAGGATAAAGCAAAGGTTTAGATACTCCTAGATATTCCTAATATAGATCCGAACACCGAAGCTAACGTAGAAAGAGAGGAAGATATAAAGGATACTAATATCTACTTAAAGGCTATATCAAAGTTACATAAAGACAAGGTCGTCGAGTTCTATACGTATATAAATAGCTATCAAGTCCCGAAGTATAGTATATAAGATCTCTTACACCTAATATTAGTAACTAAGGCTAAGGAAGCAGCAGAGGTTAGAATCCATCGTAAGTCACTCTTAGAAGTTAACTATAGTTAACTTTGGTTATTATTATTAAGACTTAGTACTAACTATTTATAGCGTTACTATCTATCTATAAGGTTTACGAGAATCTTACTAAAGAGATCTAGGTAGTAAGTAGAGTTTAAGAGAGACATATAAACCCTATAGTAAAAGTTCCTACTACTAAGGCTGCTCGAATTTTCAGCTATATTATATACTATGTTTCCCGCTCTAGTTCGTCTACACTTCTAGCTCTAGCTCCAGTCTCAGCTCCAACCGCCAGAGTCGCTGCCGCTACTGCCAACTCTAGTCCCAGAGTCCTAGATATACGACTATCTCAGAGTTAACCAGCTTCAAAGCAGCCTCGTAATATAAATAAGTTACTACGTAGCGTTAAAGGTTCAGTTACCTCTTCAGCTGCCCTCTCTAATGTCCCTCCCGCTAGCCCTCGCAGTACTCCTCTTATAAAGCTTAATATTATCCGTTTCTAGGAGTCAACGTTAAATAGTAAGCAACCTCTAGCTCTAGTCGCTGCTAAAAAGAATACGAAGAAGCGTGTTACCTCTAAAGGCTAAGACGATAATATAGAACCCGATAAGGAGTCTAAAAACAACAGCGCTAGTTCTATACTACGAGTATCGAAGCGTAAGAAGACATTGCTGAAAATGTTAGGAAATTAGATATAGTATTAGTAATATAGATTATATAGTAGATAGATAGAGGTGCCTATTTAGCTTTTAGATATTCTCGTTCGTTACTACTATAAATAAGAAGGTTAGTATATGTTTATAAAAGTAATAAGCTAGGCTATAAAGTATGTATAGTTAAAAGAGGGTAGTATAAGAGCTATAAGAATAAAGTATATATTTAAATCTAGGTTAAGACTAT
This sequence comes from Calycina herbarum, assembly GCA_001414485.1. NCBI lineage: Eukaryota > Fungi > Ascomycota > Leotiomycetes > Helotiales > Pezizellaceae > Calycina > Calycina herbarum. Next base: position 1,426 of record LLEY01000330.1, on the reverse strand, counting down.
ATAATAACATACGAGTGTTATAAGTTCTATATTCCTAATAGGCGTAGGATAGCTTATAAGGGCTGGATAGATAGGGCGTAGAAGGTAAGAGAGTTAGGAAGGATAGGAGACAGTCGAGAATCGCTTGTATTTCTATAGTAGGATAAGTCTAGGCTATATATACTTTTAGAGACAAACAAGCTACGAATAAGGGTTCAGTATACTAAGAAGCCACAGACAAAGGTTCGTCTAAATATAAGAGTATTATTCCTAATATATATATAAGGCTCTTAGAACGCCAGTTAAGGAAGTTAACTATAGTCAACTTCGCGTATATAAATCGTCTTTTAATTCCTACTATCCTAAGTCTTAGAACCTATTTAATATAGATATTTATATAATATATTATAATATAAAGATAAGGTCTCCTCTAAATAAGAGTTAGAGTAGGAAGAACGGATCTAGCTACTCAAAATAAGAATAAAACGTATTAGACCTACCTTTTTCTATAGTTAGTCAAAAGCTAATAATCTTCAACTTCTTAATTTTCTAGTATAATATAGTCTAATACTATAAAATATAACTAAAGGTTAATAAAGATTCTTTTTATAGTAAATAATATAAAAGATACTACTCTAGTACTATAAATCTATAAAGCCTATCTTTATAATCTAAAAAGTGGTTCTAGTTAGAAGTATAGCTTATTACTATAAGAGAAGGTTAACTATAAGAAGTTAAATATAGTTAACTTCGCGTATATAAATAGTCTTTTAATTCCTACTATCCTAAGGCTTAGAACCTATTTAATATAGATATTTATATAATATATTATAATATAAAGATAAGGTCTCTCTTAAATAAGAGTTAGAGTAAGAAGAACAAATCTAGCTAATTAAAACAAGAATAAAACATAATAGACCTACCTTTCTATAGTTAGTCGAAAGCTAATAATCTTTAACTTCTTAATTTTCTAGTATAATATATTCTAATACTATAGAATATAACTAAAGTTTAATAAAGGTTCTTTTTATAGTAAATAATATTTAAGATACTACTCTAGTACTATAAATCTATAAAGCCTATCTTTATAATCTAAAAAGTGGTTCTAGTTAGAAGTATAGCTTATTACTATAGAGTAAAGTTAACTATAAGAAGTTGATTATAGTTAACTTTATATATATAAATAGTCTTTTAATTACTACTATCCTAAGGCTTAGAACCTATTCTATAAAGCTATTCGTATAATATGTCACGATGTAAAGATAAGGTCTCCCTCTAATAAGAGGGCTAATTAGTACACAAGTACGCCCCGTGGTCTATACGTTAGCGAGAGGGAAGAAGAGAGGGACCAGCGGCGTACTAAGAAGAGAGAATAGTAAAATGTAGAGAGAGGGATATTCTAAGAGAAGAATAAACAGTAAACAGCGGATTCTACGTCGATTTAGTT